>JBAMHZ010446949.1:0-21300 GCA_037177395.1 Alpinia galanga | reverse complement strand
TGAAGACAATCACGTTTACCCTCCCAGTCAGTGCTATAACTATGCCGAGTATTATGGTCTTGGAGTGAAGTACGAAATTGTCATAAGTATTCTTCACCAACAGGTAAGAAAGTAAAGAAAACAGGAGTAACATTGACTGAAAGTAGCACCATAGGAAGAAAAATATAACAGACCTGTTTAGATGTAAGATTTCTAAAATTCATAACCACTGGAAATACTCTACAGACAGAACATGCACACACTGCAGAAAGTGTTGGACTAGCTCAAGAATTGCAGGGATATATTTTTACATTATGCTGATAGCTTTATTTGACTATATGAATGATTCACAAGTTCAATCACATTGATTATACTGCTATCTACAAATTTTTGGCTCAAATACTTTCAATTTTTAGCACCACAAAGAACTTCAGACTTAAATACAATTGTTTTCACATGTCAAAAGATCTAAAAAACATGAACACTCAGTTGAAATGTTTTCATAGCAAATGAACTAAATGCAGTCTTGAAACAAAATGAGAATCAATCAGAGTCTACAAATTAACACATTTAAACATTTTAGTATGACATTACGTCTTACTTTAACAAGCTTGCAGAGGATTCACCATCAGTATCCAAAATGCCAATTTGAGGCTTGTCCACTTTGACGTATCCTGTTAGAAAAACCAGAAATCGTGTATGGCCACCAGTGGCATAGATATTCAAGTTCTCAGGGTCATGAAGTGAAATCTGCAATCAATGTAGTTATGACATGTTATACTTAGATGATAAATATAAGTAAAATTCACAAAGGGTTCACACAAAGTCAGGAATTTGACAACATGAGCCCTAAGATTCACTTCTTCCCAAAATGGCACATTTCTCCACGTGAATCCTTAAAATACCTGTTAGTCCAAGTCCAGTCATGCATAGGAGCCATTAAGGAAGTTCGACCCAAAACCATTTTAAATTGCTAAACCATATCACAATTTGTAGACCAAAGTTAGATTCAATATCATTTGCAAAAACACATCCATGCTCTTCCTTTGTCAGCATGTAAAGGTAAGACCAAAATTCGAACAACAGTCTTCCAAGAATACATTCATGACCTAAAATGTTCATTAACTAAAAAAAAAATTGACAAAAACATCTTGGTATCATGAATTCGATGATACCCTTAGTTGTCCAAAATAATAAAGTCAGCCCTCTAGAAAGAAAAAAATGAAGGGTATGTTGGGTAACCAAAAAAAGTGAGATAAAGGGCACTCTTTGGGAAGAAATGAAACTTAAAGCACATGTTGGGAAATTCCCAAGTATGGGCGCTACCTTTGGGAAATTTGCCAAAAAAGAAACATAATACTTAGCCTAACATAATATTTAGTTACCTCAAACTCTAATGTATACTCTCCGATATCAATTTTCAGAGGTACAATATCCAAGTAATGGATGTTGTTTTTTTTGTCAAATTGCAGCTCCTACATTTTTAAGAGAAAAACATAATGAAGGTTAAGCTGGCAAAGTAGAAATAACATATTGCCATTTTAGACCATCGTGAATGGCATATATCCATCACAATATTATCTAAAAAACCAAAGAAAACTGTGTAACCTGGTTCTCGACTATAGGGATGTTCTTTAACTCAGACGTGGAAGCATGCACCAGATTCACTGTTAATGGAGGGGCAGCTGAACCAAATACTGTGGTCACCTCAATCTGAGATAAGCACAATAGTATTACTGCTTCAATTGTGTGATACCACAGTATTATGAGTAATTCAAAAGATTAGTAGTACGATCGCATTAACGAATCATGAAACCCAAAGACTGCAAATGCAGCAATTTGGAATACATGTAGTTTCAGTACTTCAAGAGGCAAATTAGTGTTTGGTAGTCAAGATACATAACCAAGAAAAATAATCATTATGCAAGAGAAAGGATAAGATGCCAATGAAACTTGTGATGCAACATATTGGGAATAGCTATAGGCAAACTAAAGTAGATGTTTAGACGACCATAATATCTCATTGCCCTGAAACTGAAAGATAAACATTATAGAAGGCTAGAAATGAGAGGATGGCATCTGCTCTGACTTGAAGATACTATTTCTATGGATGTTCAGGTAAAAGGGAAGTAAGGAACTTCATCCCATATCTAAATCTTAAAATACTACATCACCAGAACAGAAGAAAATAAAAGAGATTGCCGAATAAAAGATGTTATTTCTCTGGATGCTCAAATAACAAGGAACAAAAAATAAAGAGATTACAGAATAAAACAGTGTGAGATAATCAATTACCTTAAGTTGATCCTTTGTGGTTAAAGAAAGTATGGTAGATGGAAGTGAAAGAATAAGAGGAATAGAGACCCTGCAGCACCCAAAGAATAATCAGTAACTATCTAAGATATTCAAAAAAAAAAAATACTTGTGAATATAAGTGGAATATACATAGAGGCATGGCTGTCATAACACCAGTTAAAAAGAAAATAAGCAGCTGATTGCATTTTCACATGCCAACGATTTAATTTTACCAGTTACCATAGTCTTGGAAAGGAAAATTTTAAAAGAGGTAAATAATTCTGGTAATTAAGCACTACCTTGTTCCATTTGTCTGAAAAAAATAAACATCACTCTTGCTTCTTTTTCATAGTAAATGATCGAAGAAACCAACATAAACGTGATTATTGTGTATAGCCCAACAAAACAGGGGAAAAAAGATCTTTGTGATCTCCAATACTGTAGGAAAGTTCATATGATTGCTAAATTGTGTATCACATGTTCACATGTATAAATACCATTTAGGCATGCAACTTTGCATCATTTTCTGTCAGCCAGAAGTATCATTGTAAGTTACATCCATGAGATACAGTTGTAGTTGCTTAATAATTCAACATGACTATGCAACAGAGTGACTTTTCAAAAAACAAAGAGTGTTTCCAGTCCATATCAAACCATATTAACCAAGATACAAAGATCAAAATTACACTGAAATGAAGAACCAATCAGAATTATTAATATTCTGAAATTTTTCATGGTCTCATTTTATTTAGTTTAATTACCTTGTTCATACCAGTACATTTTAGGTGCTACTATACATCAAGTTGGTGCTGTAGGTGCTCAGTATTATCGGTTAACTAGCTTTAAGAACGATTTCTTCCAATGACTTGCTAATTTTGCTTTCTTGTTGGCTACAACAAGCAGCATATTGTCCAATTACAAAGAATCGAGAACCTACTTATTTGGCTATCAATATGTTCCAGCATCAATAACGTTTTACTTAGCTTTGATTTTAAGTTGGTCCATTTTCTAGATTTGTACTCCATGAACAACTATGTTGGGTATGAACTTTCTGCATTTTCAGACTTGTAAATTAAGCACACTACTAGGACACAAATATATTGTTTAACTTGTCTGCAACTATTCCTAAACAATTAATTGTAGTTTCCACTCTAGTACAGGCTATAGCAGATAATAAAATGAGAAAAACCTTGTTGAAATATGACAATAAATTGGATATTGACTGACTAACGTTGACTGTGTAAGGAGTAGAACTCCAAACAAAAACCCCACTCAGATAATCAAAATGTAATTTAAAATTTTGAATGTCAATAGCTAATTAGCCTAATATAGAGTTCATTGCTAAAAGATCTTTTGTAGCTATTCCCAAGTAGTTGCAACTCGTGGCCTCTTCTAGTTGTTTTCATTATTCGTTGTATAAAATAAATCCTTCCTTCCAATGCCAAAATTTTTCTAGCACAATACTATCAGAAACAGGGGTATGAAGGTACACTGGGGTTATACAAAATGGACCAAAATGAGCTGGATCAGGTCCAAAAACACCACCTTACCCCTTAAACTGCAAAACCTGTACCAAATTTACTAGCACAAATTGTCCTAATAATGTCAAAAACAACATTCCTAATGAAGGAGGTAGAGTGTGCTTTAATGCTTCTTTTTAATTAAATATTTCAAAAAAATAGTAAACTTATTGAAATTTTTATTACTTTACAAAATAAAAATAAATTATTAAATTCATATTTTAAATAATTAAAAGGATAGCCTTGGCACAATGATAAAGTTGCTACCTTGTGACCTAGCGGTCTCAAGTTAAAATGCTGAAAACAACCCCTTGCAAAGTTAGGTAAGGTTGCGTACAATAGATACTTCTCCGGAATCCCGCATAATGGGAGCTTCATGCACCAAGCTGCCATTTATATTTTAAATAATTACTTAATTTTGTCTAGATTACATATAACAAAATTTAATGATATTATTAATCATTGGATTATAACATAATTCAACTTGAAGTGAAAAGTGCCTTGCAAATATACTTGCATCAAACACTATTGGTATATAAAATTGAAATGTAGATTTCCAAAACCTAAACTACTTTCACAAGATGCATTTTGGCAATTTTCTGTAAAAGCACACTTCAAACGAAATCCAGCTGAAACCTATGGAAGAGTAATATTCAGTTACTGTTAATTATTTTTCAAATACAGAAGTTGGATCATCAAAATGGACACAACGAATACAACAATACACACATACACAGATATAGATAATATAAAAGGCAATTATATAGACAGCGGACTCCTTAATCTTTGATCTTACCTGTTGTTTTCAATGCATGATAGTGAGTCTATCTGATTGAAGAAGTCTTTGGAGATACCAGGAACACCAATGCTGAGAAGAAACTTTGCTATGCCAAAGATTTTGTCACCGGGAATCTGCATGCAAATTCAGCTTTCAAAATAAATCATGGCTGTATCACTAGGCTAGCAAGAAATCTGGAGTTCATTAAATCCTACATTTAGCTTCCCAGAAACTACTGCTGCAAAAGAAGCAACACCACGCACAACTGAGGCCGTTGTTGCAAGAGGGCCTTCGTATTCACTACCATCAATGTGTTTCTCATCGAAATATAACATTCCATCATCTGCATTATGTCAAGAACAGAGATCATTATCTCATAGTATGTGAATTAGCAGCACTGCAACTAATATATAGGTAGTAATATAAGCTTTGCTCAGAAGTTCAGAAAGACAAGACATCTCACGTCAGTTGTTTAGCATCAACAGAGTTAATTGTTAAAATGGCTTAAGGCCCCTCTGGTTGAGAAACACTCAGATCCGCCTTAAAAAAAATTTAAAAAAAATCAAGGCCCAGTACCAATTTCATCTTCGAAACAATGTCACAGAAATTATATGCAAAAATACTTTACCCAACATCGTTTCAGGGGTAAATTTAGTATATATTTTTTGTTAAGTCCTTGCAAGGATATGTTTAAATATTTTCATAACAAATAATAAATAAATTTTTCTTGATAAAAAAAAAGCCAAAAATATTCAAATTGTTCATATAAATCAATCAAACAATACAAAGACAGCAAAAAGATTGACCAGACAGTCCAAAGTTTTACATGAAGATTTGTTCAGGATAGGCAAAAAAACATTAATAGGCAAAATGATATCTAATTGCATGCAATTTGCACCATGTTGCAAGACTATAATCTTATGCAGGGATTCTGCGTGGTTTGTATCTAGTTGAGTTTCCATTTTCTTGACAAGGAAAAGACATGAAGTGGCATAAGAGACATGTAAGAATCATAGGTTATGGAGCTTTCAAGACCATCATGCCCACAGGATTGTGCTTTATGCACCGAGATAAAAAGATTGATAAATGGACCAATTTTTCAGATTATAGACCCTTCTGGAAAGCCCTGAAGCACAAGCAGTTGAAGCCAAAAATGGCTGGAGCAATTTAACATCAATTTCAAATGGCTAGGAGAGTCCTAGATAGTAGGAAATTAAAATTAGTAGTTTACGTGCTACCTTTAATTGTTTGTAACTTTCTACATCCTATTACAAAAGATAATCCTTGATTATCTAGGTCAGAAATGCTAATTGGTCTTGAGTCAAACCTGTTCTTTAAAATGTTCAGGCACTATATTTCCACATTTGGCATACTGATATTCAACTTGATGAACCACGTGGTCAATTTAGCATAGGAGCATCTAAACTTCAACACTGCACCTTATATTTTATTGAGCAATATGATTGTCATTCAAAAAATGAGAAGGTTTTTAAAAGTCAAAGATCATAGAAGTACCAAGTAGAATAATGAGAAGTGAAGAAAAAAGGACACTGTTGCATTGCAAAACAATAATTAATTAGAGATATGCTTCATATATGTACATGCTCCCACTTGGTAAACTGAATAGTTAATGTCATACTGAGTTCTCTGTAGTGCAACTTGTTGAATATTTCTTTGATATTATCATATTACAAGAAATATTACCCTCAATGACAACCCTACCACAGTTCATATGTGAGCCCCCTCAATGACAACCCTACCACAGTTCATATGTGAGCCAAATAGAAGCATAGCCCAGAAAGTTTGTAATTTGGCGATTGACAGAAACCGCAAAATTATATAGGAAAAAAATATAATATAATGCAACTAGATAAGAAAAGTAAGAACAGGAAAATCTAAAGTAGAAGTCATCGTGAACCAAAAGATACTGTAACCTAGTAACATACCAAAGCTCTTGATGCTATCAAATAGCTTCACAATATCATGTTTGGCAATTCCAATCTGCCAAGAACATATAATAAAAGAATTTTAGTTACTACGTGTGTACTAAAACTAATAATACTCCCTAAATAGCAGTGGAGTTAGGTATCAAGTTTCAACTTTATTCTCAAAATAAGAACAGTCAAAATAAAAGACGAAATAAATATTAAGAAAGTAATAAAAGGATCCTGAGACTACAAATTATCTACTTACAAGATACAAAAACTCCCAAATTTACTACAGAATCTGGAGTAAGATCATCAGCAGACAGCCACACTGAAGAAAGAATGAATGCAGTGCTGGGCCAGATACTTTGTTTTGGTATGTTAATTATGGCATTTCAGAGGGCCAGTAAGAAAATTTGAAAAGGCTGCTAACTTTACTAAATGTTTTTCACTTAAATAAACCAGAGTTAAAAACTGTTGCTGTTTATGATATAAATTTCTAAGAGGGAAGAGGCATTTGTTTCTTCCTATTTCAACCTTTCTTCAGCATCTTGCTCTCTTTTGTTACTCCTCCATCATAACAAAAGAGTTTGCAGCTTCCTACTATTCCCTCCCATTAGGAAAAACATAACAACAAAAAGATAGTAAACCAATTGACTGAATCTAACAGTAACAGAATAAACTAATTAATGGATTTTAACCATGTCATCATCATTCTAATGCATTTACCAATCCCCGCCCATCATCCACATTGACTTTTAAGGCTATCATACTAGGAAGG
Source organism: Alpinia galanga (assembly GCA_037177395.1). Classification (NCBI taxonomy): domain Eukaryota; kingdom Viridiplantae; phylum Streptophyta; class Magnoliopsida; order Zingiberales; family Zingiberaceae; genus Alpinia; species Alpinia galanga. The sequence goes on along the minus strand of JBAMHZ010446949.1, from coordinate 14,022 downwards.
CCAAAAAAAATTAAGGGATGAATTATCATAGATGGATGGGTAAAAGGTAGATGAATATTGTTTGATTTATGTTTCCACTTGTTTACTCTGGTGAAAAAATAGATTGAAGAATGGATAACTTATATGTTTGGCCTCTAAAACATGTCCGGCCTAACAGCCTTGTCCAAAAGGCCAAGCCCGACCAGCCCATTTGGCACGATCAACTCACCTGACCCATTTGACCAGCCCATCCCACCCACCTCTCTGCTCTCTTAGCCAGTTGACTCCACCCATCTTCACCGCTTGAGCCATCTTCTTCCTTTTTTATTCTTCCTTCTCCTCCTCCCCTTGGTGCCTCTGACTCAGCATGTCAGCACCCCACAGTACGACAAGGCACTATCTCATTCTGACCAAGAAAAAATACCTACAGCTCGGAACAACATTTCAAACCTTGATTAAGTTGTGGACATTACTTTGTATCACGATCTTATCTCAGTTATGAAGTTTCATTATAACACTTTGGAAGAATGCATCAAATGGGCCAGATGTATCTCACCATCACAAGCTTCGTTTCTTATGTTGAAGATTGATTGTAAAACATTTGCTTACCATTTTTCATGTTAGCCCTAATAAACAATCGTAGAATCAACAATAAAGAATACCATCCTTGCAATCAAGAGAACTAGTATCTGGTGTGTACAAGAACAAAGAACGATTAACACAAATGAATGGCAGGATCAAATGTGAAACAAATTCCAAGTATACACTAATTACTACTCGCTAATGATAGTATAATTGTGATATTTGTAAAAATGACAATAATAACAATCAAAATAAGGGATGGCTTCTATTTTTTTGGGTTCCTTGCATGGATTATATCTTGCCATTCAATTCTCACCACTTTTCTTTATATAAGTCTATACCCTAGGACAGTGACTTACCACTATAACATTGTTAAGATCCATTCCTATAAGGTTTTTGATATTTGTTTACATTTGAAAATTGGGTTCTAACACAATCCTCGAGTATTTTCATCTAGTCTAGGAACCAACATTGGTACAATTCTAAAGTCATGGAAACTGTAATTATAATACTTTAGTATAGTGACCTTACCTTTGATTGATCCACCTCTCCATCTGCCAATGAAACAACTCCAGCAAGGGCCTCAAGTGCAATACCTATAACAGCATTAGATGGGGGGAAAATGAACAACTAATCTATATAATTTTGGTAGCATGGAAGGAACCACAATTAATTGTCCGAATCAAGGTATAGAAGAAAAAAGAAAATTAATGAACCAAAACAATGTAAAAGTAAGAGAATACCAGCAGCATAAGTACTAGATTCAGCACTGTTGCTATCAAACCGCCATCTTCCATCACTTTGGCTAAGTGTCTGTTAACATCAACCTTCTAGTGATCATTTCCACTATGAGAGTCAGGTGAACAATAGAAAAAAGATGAAACAGCATACAGAAAGAAATCATATGACCTTGATCGAATGGAAAACCCCTTGAGCATCAGATAGAACAGCACTAACACCTTGTCCCTGCATGAGAGATGTATTTATACCAGATAGTATTTATAGATTATGGAATCCAAATAATAAAAGAGAACCAGACCAATAACAAAATGATTAAGATACAAAGATGAGTTAGTAGTTTAATCACAGATCTGAAGAAAATTAAATGAAAGAGATATCAATATATAACAAAAAAAGTGATGGTAATTCATGATCTATTTAGTCGACTGGGCACACACCTTGACATAAAGCAAGCCAAGAACGGAGTAATATAAATCCATCAATGAGTCTGCACCTTTTATCAAATTTCGGAGTTGCGATGCAACATCCTAAAAGAAAATATGCACGTGATCCAGTTGTGGGGTTATCGCATAATTAATTTTCACTAAAAAGAGAACAAAATGTATATAAGCAACTTATGGAAGTACCTCGAGAGTGTCAGAACCAATCTGGCATCCTAAGATGCTGTTCACTCTGAGAGCATCAAAAAAGCCCTTAGGACTAGAAGATGGTGATTTAAGTTTTTCCAAAACAACAGGACATGTAGCACGATTTATTTCAGAAGTTTCTCCAATTCCAAGAATCTGAAATGTCCTTAATGCATGATAAGCCTCCTCCAAGCTGCAGCCAAAAAACATATCAGATATCCGCCACTGCCAACAAAGTTTATCTGGGAAAACAGCTCCACATACAAATCTGAAACACCTCGTCAAGAAAAATCTCGTCCAGAACACAAAAGAGAACAACCGAATTCCGTACAATGGAGATGGCAATTAGAAGTTTCAACGATCCAAAATGTAGGGAACGACGGACACGAACTAAGCAAAATATCCCAGCATTAGAACATGAATTCTACTAGAACAAAAGTACAATCCAAAATTCGGGGCAAGAAGAACTGATAGGGAACTAAAATCATTCCGTGATTACACTGTGACACTGATACGGCAATCCAACTAACCTCGGAAACAACCCATCGACGGGCACGAACAATTCGAGCGCCGCCGATCTATGAGCATCGGAGATCGGCCGGATGCTGGCGGCCGCGCAGATGAGCATCGACGCGCAGATCAGAGCACCAAGCCCGAAGGATCCGTGATTAGGCGCCATGTCTGGAGGACGAACGAAGAGACCAGATCAAGTGCCGGAACGAAGATACACCAACCGAACAGGAATGCGATCGGCGGACGCTTACCCGGCTGGCGCAGGGCTTCGCCTTCCAGAGGAGGTGGATCAGAGCGGATCCAAGACGACGTCTAGTCTAGTCTAGTCTAGGGCTTAAGCCAAGCCCCGGCGGCTTGACTTTAAATAGTTAGTTCGATCGGCACGTGCTTGTCACTCGCTAAGCGATCGTGAAAAGAATTTATTTATTAAAACAATTACTGAAAGTATTATTAGAATAAAAATTCAAGTATTGCTATTGAAATCGAACCGATTCAAATCTGCTTCTGGCCCGGTTCGAGTTGTCTGTTCGCTTCTTCGTCTCTAGTAACCACATCACAAATCTTTCCGCTCGTTCGCCGACCGGAAATGCTACCGCCGAGCTCGCTCCTCTCCCACCCCGGCTCTCTCCCCATCGCCGTCGCCCCTCCCGCCTTTTCTTACCGCTCTTCCCACTTCGCTTTTCCTCTTCCATCTCTCTATTCCGCCATCAAGCCCTCTCGTCGCGCCGCCGCTTCCAACTCCTCATCCTCCTCCTCTTTTCCTAACTTCTTCCCCTACACCTACCAGAACCACCGAGAACAGCAGGAAGAGCCCGAAATTCCAACTCCTCAAGAGGAGGACGCTGTCATCGGTGACTGTCTCGTCTTCGAGGATGGCGCCTTCGAGGGCGGCGACCCCTTTGACCCTCCCTCCCCACCCCCCAGGCCCGAGACGAAGACCAGGCGGAGAAAATCCGCGGCGGCTTCCGCGGTTGAGCCCGAGAATTTGGTGCCGGAGAAATGGAAGGAGGCGGTGGAAGAGATCAACTTGACGAAGAAGGAGAAGCGGAGGATCTCGCACGAGTTGAGGTTCGCGAGCCGGATGGATCGGCGGCAGAAATCGCCCGTTCCGGACATGGAGGAGTACCAGGCGCAACGCGAGAGGATGCTCGCCCGACTGAAGCCCGTGGTGCTCGATGATCCGCCTGAACTCCCGACGGATAAGGAGGCAGCGGCGATGGAGCCACCCAAATTGGAGGCGCCACCTGGAACAAGAGCAACTCCGAGAAACCCTTGGTTGGCATTGAAGGGGGAAACATTGGAGGACATCACGGATTTCTTTAACAGCGGAAAGTATGTGCCACCGAATGAGATCGACGATAAGAAACCCCAAGGCAAGTTTTTCCGATGCTTCTCCCTAACTATACATATTAATAATCTAAGTGAACATTCATGTTGATCCGTGAAAGCATGACTGGCCAATACTGGAACAACAAAAACCGAGATGAATTCTGACATCCACTTCAAAATGCCGTCTCTAGTTCTTACCTGAGCATTCCCACAAGCATGGATAGGTAGAATTCATTGTCTTAGAAATTGATCAAACAAGTAAAAAAATTTGAGAATTTTAACTTACAAGACATGCCTTAATGTTTCTTGATAGTCTGCTATCACATAGAAATAGTGAGTGGGATTGAAATGAGATTCCTTAATGTTTCTGGATAGTCTGTCATCACAGATCAGTGAGGGTCTTCTTCCTATCTAACAAATGTATCACACCTGTTCATTGCTAATTGGCTGAGTCTACCCTCTTAACGTCTGAGATCCATTTTTTGTTTGCTTCTTTTCTTGAGAGTAAGCTAGTTTGTTAAACACAAATTCATATTACACATAACTAGAAACTCTATGAGCCAGCTTAATTTTATGGTACAGTATAGTGGAAAGAATCTTTATATTCATTTTAATACATGCTCATCGTTCATTTTTTTTTAGCAAATAAAAAAACTCATCCTATTTGTAAGATCATGTCCTTTAACTTCTATGGTCAAAATCACAATAATTCCTTGTTATATCTCGATGAGAAGAAGATCCAACTTTGAGAAACAACTAAATCAATTATATCATAACCAGACCAGATTGACCAAACATATTAGAGAACTCGGAAGTAGACCTTGGTCCATCAACTCAGTGATAGATTGAATCCAAAAGTACTGGTTACCTTGGGTGAGACTAAGGCTAGCTCAATCGAACTTTTTAACATCAGTTGTTGCTCTCTGCCATCAGTAGTTGCCCACTCAAATCTAACAAAAGATTGGGATAAAATTAATGAAATAAATTGATAATTATCTTACAGATACAGTGAAGAAAGAAACTCACATAGAGATTGAAACTGGAATATTATACTAACTGAAGCTTCATAATATAGACCCAACACCAAGTAAAGTAGGAAAAAATATCACTAATTGGGAAACATAAAAAAACCCAATAAATTTGTACGATTTTGTTTGCCATTAAACGACTACCAAATAAAAGATATTCTATCCAAAAAAAAACTACCAACCTCTTCACACACCTAAAATAGAATAATTAGTAAAAGTAATTGCAAATTTAAAATTAAAAGTGATCTCCTGTGTGCATCATTTTCACTATGACTTGTGCTTTAAATGACAAGATTATTTAATGATTTTTTTTCTTTGCATATGAATTTCTTTTTTGAACTTCAATGAAGAGAAAAAGGTTGATGCTAGGGAGTATATTCTCGGTAATTGAATATTATTATACTTTTTCATACTGTTGAAATTGCATAGTGGTGAATGTTTGCTCGACATCATCGTGCATACTGGTACCTATTTCTCACCTAATTTTGTAATTTACTTCTTGCCTCTTCATGTAATTTCTTCTAGTCTTATCCTCTGCGGTTCTCTCCAAGATTCCAACGAACTGAAAATCTATTGTCTTTGAATTCCAGGCATAACAGTTTATCTGCCTCCTTATGCTGGGACCTTGTCTTTGAAATCCTCATTCCCCTTTTCATATATACCTTTTCCCTGTCCAATGTCACATTTTGATCTTGTTGTGTCCTGAATATAAAGGAGACAGACTTGGCCAAATATTTCCATTTTTTTCTGCTCTTACCCTTAGAGCTATCCAATATTAGATACAGTGAGAAATAGATAACTCAGATTGCATTGGTATTTATGATTCAAGCTATTGTCATTGTTTAACCTGAAAACTTTTTAAACTAGGTGTGGCATTGGGATGTGTTAATTTGATGGTAATGTGGTTAGCAGGATCGTAGCCTGGTATTAAAGGATCTACTAAATGGTCTCTTCTTAGAAGTTTCAATAGGGGAGTTGTTTTTAAAATGCGGTATGCTAGATGATTTTAAACAATAAGTTTAGTGATTTGCTATCCTTGATTTCATAGGTCGCCAGAAGCTGTTCACATCAGATGAAAAGATTCTTTTGAATAAACGCATACCTAATTTGCGAGAAGCCATTTCAGTAAGTACTTTCTCTGGCTCAATATTTTTAATTAATTGTATTTTTCAACTATTTTTTTCCCGTGTATAGCCTTTGGTAAATATTTATGCAGTATCACTTGTTGAAATGTGGAATATATCCAACCTTAATAGTTAATACTTAATACTGCATTTGATATATCACAATAAAGGAACTTAATTATTATATTTGATCAAGAGATGCATTTATGGATGTAGAGAAGTTGAATTCTGGAAAATAACTGAGGCACACTAGATGTGGCAGAAGCCAGAAGTGTATGAAGGAAAAAGAAGGGGAAGAGAAAGGGGAGAAAGTAAGAGCATATAAGCCATAAGATGTGAGAAAACATGAGAAAGGAACAGGAGAGAAAAAGTTTTTTTCCAAGAAAAATTATAAACTGGGTTTTAACCAATACTGATCTATATTTACCAATCCACGTAGGGTACTTCCAAATATGTAGTTTCTCCAATATGAATGAAATTCAAAACTGTTTTTCACTGCTGTGTGAATTTGTGTGCCAAGTATGTTAGCCAAATATATAAGTTTGATGCATATATGGTTCTTGAAGAGCTGAACAAACCAAAGGGGTTAAGCATGGTCTTTGACACTCACTCAATTTTCCAAGCATTGGACACAATATTCCATTGGCCACTTGTAAGTTTTTTTAAAATAGCATTATTAGATAATTGAATCCATACTCATGTTGGATAAAGTCTAACTAACATAACCCACATTTGTATACATTGACTATCCAATAGACAGTAAATAGGCTGTGAATTCTATTGATGCTGATTCCATTTTCAAAGTTCAACTCTACTATATTTACTTCATGTTGTCCATGATCAGGTACATGATAATATGGTACAATTTGCTAGTCATAAGAAAGTCCTGTGTTTGAATAAACGGGAGAAAGATAGTTGGTCAATACATCAATTGTCGATATTGACTCTTGATTTGAAAGCCTGCTGAAGGAAAATTGTTTGCTTGATTTGTATTTGGTATGGACTTTTGTAAAGTATAACTCTAACCAGACATTTGTTTAGCCAAGTCATGTTCAGAGGAGTTCTTGACTTAAGAAAGTCTATTGGTTTTTCAACATATTTCTCCAATTCCAAGCCTGCTGATGGTAGAGCTTTGATCCTTATCAAGCCAATGTTTTGTTATCTTTATTCACATTGTACCATATCCATTTGTTGCATTTGTCAGTTTTTACCTTGAACTTTTTCCTTTTCTTCCATCATATAGCATAAAGCTGTTTAACTTTATAATGTCCTTCTATGGCTACTAATATTTCTATTGTATAATTCAGAAAGCATAATCTAATATTTCTTCTGTTGTTACTCAGGTTTGATGCAAAAACTACCCTAGAAATTTCTGTCATTGGTTGAAAGGATTCTATTTAGTAATAATATGGATATTATTGCTGTCCATTCCTTCTGTCTTATTAAACCTGCATGCAGCCGAAATCAGAATTTAAGATTGTGTTTGCTTCTGATATCATAGAGCACTCAGGATACTCTATATTGATTACCTGTTTGCCTTTATTTCAGCTATATTTTTTTTTCCTTTTTTTTTGTTGGGACCAATTGTCTTTTACTAAAACTTCAATGTCGTTATTCTTTTACTATCAAATTCTTTCTTAAATATTTCCTCTTTTCACTGTCTTATAATTTTTCACATTTTATATCTTTGAGAGCTATTGGTGGATTTTATCTACCTTCTTGAGTTATGATGCTCAACAACACTGTTAAACATTGTTTTATCTAACTTCTTGAGTTTTGATGCTCAACAACACAGTTAATATTGTATATGTATCATGCTAGTGAATTAGATCTATACTGAATATAATCTCGCCTGCAGTCTTTTTGTATTTTTTTTATTTTTAAGAAAAAACTTATCTTCAATATCTCTTAGAAATTGTGTGCGGCCAAATTGTTCTGGCAGGGTAAATGGCTTCCACTACATAGTATTGCTGCATCAGGAGAATTTTTTCTGCTGGATAAATTACTCAAACACAATGTTGACATCAATGGTGTTGATAAGGTGTGTTATTGTTATGTAGCTACGATCCTTTTTTTTATTGTTTTGAAGAATAAAACTTGGAACTTGAAAGTTGCAACTGACTAAAAGAACATTTATTTTAATTTTCAAACATAAAAGCAATTAATGCAGAGTACTAGTATGGATTGTGTACATGACTACTTATATAATTTGCATTTATGAGTTGTTATTTTCAATTTAATCATTTTTCAAAGAAAAATTGTAGGATGGTTTATCAGCAATACACAAAGCCATTCTTTGTAAGAAGCAAGCAATTGTTAACTACCTCCTGCGAAATTCAGCAAATCCTTTCATTCGTGATAATGTAAGAATCCTATTCCTTTGTTCCCTCCATGCATATAAGAAGTTGTTCATCCCTAGTTCTTGTGCCAACTGGAACAGTTCTAGTTGCTTTTCATTGCTGCTGTCTTTCACTTGTAGGCTTTACACTTATTACATTTTTTAGAGTCGTGATTTTTATTCCTTGTGATAGGTTTTTCAACATCATTTTAGAAAACACAGATAAATGACACAGGATTCAGAAATGGGGAAAAGCTTACAATTACAGTCAGAAAAGAAACAGTCCAATTGAGTATCATATCTCTTTGTAGAACTGTACTAGAATTTTGTTTACTATGGTATTTGCCTAATTGTGTTTATGTGAAGGCACAGGTGGGAGGTTTCAGCCCGCTAAGACATGCATGCACAAACTGACAATTTAGCACTATCTCACCACTTCCTCACATCCCACTCCGTTTCAGGTTTAGAACAGTCACGCTTTATAAGGCTCAAATATAAGCTTTCTTTGATATCATGTTCAGTCCTAGGATAGCCCAATCTAAACTTAAAAAGCTAGCCACTTAGGCGGGTGGTATGTGAGTATATTGACAAGCTTTTTCTCGATAATCATGCTTATCTAATAACCAAGTGCTTTATAATGCAGTTTGTGATGTGTCTTTGCAGTATTGCTTCAATTTTTCTCTTTTAAATCTAAATAAGGCATTCGCAAGTGGTAGCACACATGCATCAGTGTCCACCATAGTACAATACAAATCTTTTTATCTAAGCTCAATGAATTTTAAGATCATATATTGATTTTTTTTTGGCTTATACGTCATTAGCATTTTTCATTTGCAACAGGATGGGGCTACGCTGTTTCATTATGCTGTCCTGACAGCGTCAAGTGAGACCATAAAGATTCTTCAGTTGTATAATGTTGACATAAACCTTGCAGATGATGTAGGCCTGATTTTCTCTTATTTAGTTGCTACAGTTCTTTGTTGCTATTTATAGATGAAAATTACCTTTGAATTTTCTGTAGGATGGCTGGACTCCCTTGCATCTTGCCGTGCAGACACAAAGAACAGATATAGTGAAGCTATTACTTATCAAAGGAGCTGACAGGACCCTCAAAAATCGAGTAATCATCCATCTTTCCATATTTATTTTGTCTATGCAAATAAAATAACTGTGCATATGCAAATTATTATAAATATTTCCTCACTAGTTATTATACTGGAGATTGGCTAAACTTGAATATGTTGTATCTGTCAATAAGCTAGCCAGCAAACTTGTCTTGTGTTGCATTCACGGGATCGTTTGTAGTCTTCTGTTGTTAAGTCGCCTGGTAGTCTAGATCTTTTGTTCATTATGTCATCATACACCCTCATGAACCATGTTCTGTTTCCAAGATCCACATCTAAATTATCCGGGAGGAGATTCCTTGTTTTTTGTCCTACATGTTGATTTGTTTGCAGCAAATGGTAAGTATGGTATGTATTATCGTTGGATCACCAGCAAATGCTGCAGAATCATTATACTTCATATTGAGTTATGATTTTAACCTGCAGCTGTCTATTCATTCTCCTGCAAGTGAGTGGTAGGAATGTTTAAATCAGTGAGCATGACTCGATGCCCATTTCAAGTACTTGCAAATGTAAAAAGAAAATTTGTTACAGCAATCTTCCTCTTGCTTTCTCACGCAATCTTTCTTGCTTATCATGCATGCTGCTTTATATCCAGAACTTCATGCCTGACATTTATTGATGCTTTTTATCAGGATGGATTGACACCGCTAGATCTTTGCCTTTATTCTGGCCATGGCATAAGAACTTGCGGGTTAATAAGATTACTGAAGCAACTGCCTGTATCGAAATGATCTCCCTGAGTTCCCTTACTCCTAAGAATGCAGAAAACGCCTTGTGACAGTTGCTGTCCCAATTTTTTTGCATTCAGGTACATAAAAGCCATCTTCTTGTCTTTTCCTTTTCTTTTTCCACTGGTTGTTAACCGCTAACTAATAATTGCTATCTTTCATGTTAGGAACACCAGATGCTTCTTTGACTTCAAATCAAGTAACTCTCATACTTTGGATCCATTCGTGGGTAGAAGACTTCGATAAGGTGGCCTTTGCAGACCAATTAGAAGAGACCTCCCTTCAGAAGTGATATAGCTCCTCTTGCTCTAATTAAGGGTATCCATCCGTGTAGATCAGAATGAATACGAGAACCAATCTTGAACTTAATGGCCTTGTACAGCTATATATTATCATCTTTTTAATACTATTAACCTTCGACAAAAGGGATTTCAACCCTATTGATCAAACTGTATAAATTTTTATTTGATAGACCTCAAAGAAATTAAGGTGATACCATATAACTTGTTTTCTCACATGCAGTAGGATGGCGATAGATTTTTTGAAGCCTTTTTGTTCAAGGTGGAGGTGTTGGTGTAGCAATCGAATCTAGGTTTTGACGATGGCAAATAGTCAAAATTAAGCTACATTATTATCTCATATGTTGTAATTAATTAAGTGTGCAGATAGGATAAGATTTTGATGATCGAGTGACCAGAAGCTAAGAGACAGACCTAAGGTAAGCAAGGTAAGTTACCTTGTGTTGAGTGGAAAGATCGTATCCTTAATATAAGGATAATCTCTTAGGCGTCGATCTGACTAAGAATTCGAGCGTAAGTTTGAAGTCAACATCGGATGGTTTTAAAACTATCACTGTCATATTTATTGAATTTGTTTGAGCTAACTATGTATGACATGACTCAAAAGAAGTTATCAGTCGATTGGCTCATAGAGCAAATCGACTGAACCAGCATTAGTTGACTGGGCTTTTGAGGCAATCGACTGGATCAGCATCAGTCGACTGATGGAAGGACCAGTTAACTGGTAATGAATCTGGACACTTTGAAAATGGTCAAGATAAGAGTCATTAAAAGTGGAATAAAGATAGGGTTTGATTCAGATCTGGATCTCCACGAGATGGGAGACTTGGAGGCTATAAAAGAAGGTCCTAAGCACACATTTTTTAATAATCAACTTGCTTTAAAGGTGTTACTACATTCAAGCTTCGACTCTCGTAACAACGTTGTTACTTCGACAATGCATGCACTTCCATCCTTAGTCGGTAACCTTTATTTTTAAATTATTCTTAATTGTTAAAAAGAGAAAGAGTACGAGTGTTATACTCTTCTCCGTACTTTTATAATTATTCGTAACTCTTACCTCCAACGAGGAAGAGTTATTTTTAGTGCTTTGTCCACCAAAGCGATCTCGGATCGCGTGCCTTAGACTAGCAGTCAGTGACTGTGAACCAAGTAAAAACATTTGTGTCTCTTTTATTTTTGTTTATCTTATTTCCACTACGATTAACTCGAGGTTTTTGAAAAAGAACATGAAAAAAATTTAAAACGCTATTCACCCCTCCCATTATTGTGCAAAAAGGTGATTCGCTCGTTCTCAGTGCCCCCGCCAATCGGTCCCGCAGCCAACATATAAGAGGTAAATCACGAGGAGCACTTTGTGCCCAACCAAGGACTAACGCGGCAGGAGGATAGGCACCCCGAAAAAACTTACAGTCCCCTCCCATTATTTGGATGCCATCGGGAGGTAATTCTAGCATCACTTATCTGTATCAATATTGTTATTAGATCATCATCAGGATTATTACACGAGAAAAAAAACGTCGGTGTTTGAATTTATCACCCATGTTATATTCCCAGTTGATTCCATAAAATCTCCTCATACAATCTTATTGAAATCAGTTCAAATAAATTCCATAGAAGAGGTTTGCAAGTAGCCTTAATGTTCTTCTTCTTCTTTAGTTCTGCAACAAACTTTGTAGATTGACAGGGTAGGCAACCTGCGGTGGCCCGTAAAGCCACAGCCGAGTTATCGCTTTGTACAATGCCTGTGTTGGGTGATTCATATCCCAGTACAAGTGATGCTTTCGATTTCTACAGTATGTGGCGTTGGGTGTGCAATGGCCTTCTGCATTCAGCCTCCCTGATCCACAGCATGCAGCCCTCGGCTCCGTGAACCCTGGCAATGGTCGAACAATTCTTGGTCAGTTCGTTGTTTACCATTTAGAAATCCTTTATGTTCTAATTCAGAGATATATAAATGGTCACCGTATTCTTGCAGATCAGCCTCAATTCGAATGTCCATTTCGTATGCATCAGCAAAGGAGTACTCAAAGCCATTTGATGAACTGTGTAGTTCCTCCAACAACTTCTTTGTTGCATTTTTGAAATGCATCGAAAGATCATTGAGATCGGCATTGCACTCGCTCGAAGGATTCATCGCTCTAATAGCCGGAATACATCCAAGCAATCCGGTGCTCGCGACAGCAAACTTTCGAGCCCCCATGCCATACAACACCTACAATTGCACAAGCATTTAGATGTCAAAGAAGTCGAGTTAAACAATATATTGGGTCTGAATTGTCTCAAACATTCAACAAAACCTGCAATTGATTCTTGAACTCGTCGATGATCGGAGCGACGATCTCATCCACCCGAGTGTCGTTTCCGGGGATGAGGGTCTTGGCAAAGGCAAAGAGATCATTGCTTCCGACGCTGAAGAAGAACAGAGACTCACTCAATGGGGCAGAAACACACTTCTTCTTTCGTTTTCTAAGTGTGAGATCTGCAGCAACTCTCTCAAAATCTCCAATCTGTGCTGGCATGGAGACGACATCATTGCCCTGTGATTGTTATATATGCTGAATTATAATGTGCTAAAGCATGTGAGTGAGAACAAGTCAGAGCCAAATGATTATTAAAAAGACAAGGCGTGAGTGAATAAGTGAGATCTATACAGTGACCATTTTGTTGGCCACTTCAATAATTGCGATGGCAGCAGTGTTGTTTGTTCCCTTTTTATGTTTTGTAGTGTGTCTGTGAGGACCATGAATGAAACGTTTTCATAGCATATTTACTCAAGAAGATAAAGTTAAATTTGTTCGAATATATAATGTAATGTTACATCAATTCAATTAAGTCCATAGCCTATTAGACATAAGATGATTTTTTTGGTCATGGAGGTAGTTAAATTTCTCTAATGGCCAGTAGTCGTGTTAAAGTTTGAAAGGACAAGGGATTAATTCTTGAAATTTACTATCAAATTATCGATGACTCTATATTTCTGTGCTGACCATTTAGCATTCTAATTTATCCATCTTCGTATACAAATGATTCCATATTTTTTTTCTAATACAGTGTCATTATATAAATTTGAAGTAAAAATCAAAAGAAATCATTTAAATTGTCGGTCATTTCTTTTTCAAAAAGTATTGAAAAGACATACCACTATAGATATTATTTATCTTGAAAATGTTTTTTTTTATTATAATAGTAAAGCAATTTTGATGAAGCTTAATTATGTAATTTTTATCATAATGAGTATTTTGATATAATATGAACTAACTAGCTATGGAATAACAATTATAATATTAGTGTTGAAATAAGAAGTCAGGGCTTGCTCGGACGACTAGTACAGCCGTATTAAAGTCTGAAAGGGGAAGGGATCAATTTCTGGGTTTTACCGTCAGGCTACCGATGATTTTGCATTTCTGCGCTGGCCGCCCTGGGTTCCTGATTTACCTCCTTTCACACGTAGGGGCAGCGGTGGGGAGCCGCTAATGTGGCGGTTCCACAATTTTTTTTTTATTTTTTTTTGAAATAAGAAGTATTTTTGATACAAAATGTATGATGAGATAAATTTAAGTTATATTTTTTATATAAAAAAAATAAGAATGAAATTATTCATTGAA
>JBAMHZ010446849.1:0-19045 GCA_037177395.1 Alpinia galanga | reverse complement strand
TCCTATTGAAAACTCACTGTTTAACTCTCTCTTTCTCTCTCTTTCCTAAATGTTCTTGTAGATTACTGAAACAAACTTATTTATGACAATTAAGAGAGCAAGGAAGTTGCGACGCAAGAGCAACCTACTTAGCATATGTTGCCGAGGGATTAGGGAATTTACATGACTGGAAGGAAACTATGAAATATCAGAGAAAAAATGGATCATTGTTTAACTCTCCTGCCACAACTGCTGCTGCAATGATCCATCATTATGATTCTAAGGCACATGAGTACTTGGATTCTCTTCTTTTGAAGTTTGACAGTTCAGGTGATCGAATTGATCTTCTCACATCTTATGAAAGATGGAAGTGAGTTTATACTAATTTTTACATATTTATCACTTTAAATCTACTTGTTGGTTCTTCACAGTTCCTACTTCATATCCTGTGGATGTGCACACACATCTTCATCTGATCGACATTATCGAAAAGTTGGGTGTAGCCGACCACTTCAGAAATGAGATAAAAAGCATTTTGGATAAAACATATAGGTGCATCGCTACATATTAATTCCTGCCATTAATTGTGATTCTTTCTAAATGAAGCTTCCTCTCAATATGAGCAGAAGCTGGTTGCTCGAAGAGGAAGAAATCAGTTCAGATATAGCCACATTTGCCATGGCTTTTCGACTTCTTCGATTGAATGGTTACCATGTATCTCCAGGTGATTGTTATATCTCTATATCGAATCGAATGTAGGCTACTTATTAGTGACTGTGATGCTGGTTTGATGGTGTGTAGATTGCTTAAGTTGGCTTGATGATGTGCACAATTTTAACAACACATTGCAAGGATATCTCAAGGATGTGAACACTGTATTGGAATTGTACAAGGCATCACAAATCAAAATATTTCCCAATGAGGAAGTTTTAGACAAAATAGCCTCCTGGTCAAGCATGTTTCTGAAAGAAGCATTAGTCGCCAACCGAAATTTCGGATGCAAGATTGTTGGTTTACGTGAGGTAAATGGTCGATCACCTTTCTTTCGATGATAAAAAGTTGTTACTCACAAAGCTTGAAGCTGAACATTCATGAATTTGGAATTACATCAGGTGGATTATGCTCTGAAGTTTCCGATTTGGACCAATGTGGATCGTTTAGAGCATAGAAGTACCATTGAGAACTTCGCTCTCGACAACTTAGGACTTCTCAAAACTTCATACGAGTAAGATTTGAATATAATGTGTGGCAAAAATGATATCTTCAGCTTTCTGCTACTGATTTTTTTTCTTCTTCTTCTTCTTTCTAACCTGTAAATAGGCGTTATTGCATAAAGGATAATGATCTAGTGAGATTGGCATTGGATTCCTTCGGAACTTCTCAGCTTGCATATCAGGAAGAACTCCAAATGCTTGACAAGTATATATTTTCACTGTTCTATTAATCCTCCTCTCTCTCTCTGTCTCTCTCTTTTTAATTTTTCATTCAGTGATCATATTTCTTGAATTTGACAGTTGGGTGAAAGATAACAAACTAGATCAACTGGAATTTGCCCGGCAATGGCATATTGTTTGCTATTTTTCTGCTGCTGCAACACTGTTCTCTCTTCAAATGAGTGATGCTCGTATATCTTTTGCCAAAAACAGCGTCCTCATCGGTGTGGTCGATGACTTCTTCGACGTTGGGGGATCTATAGAGGAGCTTCGCGATCTTATTTCGTTGGTCGAGAAGTCTGTGATGTTTCCTGTTATTTGATCTCGCATTATATCGTTCTCTAAAAGGTTTTCACAAACAAAATTTCCTTTTGCTGTCGATAACAGGTGGGATGCAAATTGGAAAAAGGAGAGGCATTCTGAACAAGTTAAGATCATTTTTTCTGCTTTGTTCGACACGATCAATGAGCTTGGGACCAAGGCATCAGCATTGCAGAAGAGAACTATCACCCACCATTTAGTCGAGGCAGTATGATCTGAAGACTTTCTTCTTCTTCTTCTTCTTATTATTATTTTCTTTTATGTTTTTAACACAATTAAGGTAGTGAATGATGAAATCCATGATCGTTAGTGGCTTAGGTCGATGAATTCCATGATGAAAGAGGCCGAGTGGCGGATGATAACCAAGGAAGTCCCTTCACTGGATGAGTACATGAAGAATGGGTTTGTGTCCTCTGCCCTCGAACCAATCATTCTCCCAACACTCCATTTTCTTGTTCCAGAACTTCCGGAAGGTGCCGTCAGAAATGCAGAATACGAGAATTTGTTCCGACTAGTGAGCACATGTGGGCGTCTGCTCAATGACATGCAAGGCTTTCGAGTAAGAGAAACAAATGCATAAAGTTGGATCGATGCGAGGCTTTTCATTCATTTTTTTCTCTGTTTTTGTTTCCCACAGAGAGAAAGTAAAGAAGGGAAGCTGAATGGCGTAGCACTCCGCATTCTCCACAGTGGCGGTTTGACGTCCGAAGAAGAAGCAAAGCAGCAGATGCAAGGGGAAATGGAGTCTGCCAGGACGGAGCTCTTGAGGATGGTGCTGCAACGAGATGGAAGTGTTGTTCCGGAGCCTTGCAAGGATCTGTTCTAGAAGACGTGCAAAGTACTGCACCTCTTCTACATGAACAACGACGCGTTTACATCGCCGAAAGAGATGGTGATCGCCGTCGACGCAGTCATTCACGAACCCATTAAAGCCAAGCTGATATATAACAGCGGCGAGTAGAAGGAAAAAAAGCAGAACCTCTCTGTCTCAGGGCATCGGTTTGTTTGGTGTTTGATGTTTGATAGTTCTTCTTTCAGAACTTAAATAATCGCTTGATTCCGTCTCTGTTCTTGTTCCTCTACCATCGGAATTAATCATCGATCCATGGGGAATTACGTCTCCACAACGTGTGGATACTGTCAAAATTGATTGATCGATCGATCGTTATATTTAAAGGAACAAAAAAGTTGAAGTTCTTGGCTGGTCTAGTGATAGTTCCTAGATTCTCTCGTGCATAGATTAAGAATCGCACGACGAACACGATTGTTCTACCTGCACGCTCGGAGACAAAACTAGCCACTTTCTTGATTTAATACGCCTCCAATGGTGATTCTTCTGAGGCCTTCCCTCTTTGAATATGTTGTCATCTCCGTCCAGCTATCATCTTTAAATCCCACTCCGACGCAGTCTTCTGCCTCTTCAATTGATCGGTTGGGCTTCTCTCTTCTCTCCCTCTGAAATTCTGCATGGCTTCCATCTCTCGTGCTTTGCACTGCCATGTTAAATGCTGCTCCGGCAAAGAGAGCGGCGGCTGCGGCGGCGGCGGCGGCGGCAGCATCTCCAACAAGAAAAGCTCCGTCGCGGTGAATGGGAGCGGCTCGCTCCATGGCCTCAAGGCAGCGGCCACCGAGGTGGCGTATCCATTTAGCGTCGTCACCGACAAGGACGCGGCGATCGCACGCCAGAACATTCCGAGGGAGAAGCAGCTGGTGGACCCCTTCCGGCAGGGGGTGATCATCGACGGCGGCGTCAGGTACCGGCAGACGGTGGTGATCCGGTCCTACGAGATCGGGCCCGATAAGACAGCGACCCTGGAGACCATCCTCAACCTCCTCCAGGTGAACACTGAAACCCTAAGAGCTGCTGGTTTTCAGATAATGTTCTTGACTGATTTTCTCTTGATCAGGAAACGGCTCTGAATCATGTTTGGATGTCTGGCTTGTTGGGCGATGGATTCGGAGCTACTCATGGGATGATGAAGAACAACCTAATTTGGGTGGTCACGAGAATGCATCTCCTGGTCGATGAGTACCCAATTTGGTAAGTGTTCATCAGACCATGCTCCTGTTCATTAATTTCTTGCAGATTGAGCTTGTTCTTTCATCTTATTTATTGACAGGGGAGAGGTGGTGGAGGTTGACACCTGGGTTGGACCATCAGGGAAAAATGGGATGAGAAGGGATTGGTTGATTCGTAGTCGTCTCACCGATCGAGTCTTTTGTCGAGCCACGAGGTATGTTCGATGCCCTCCTCTTTCGGTTTCGGTTTCGGTTTCGGTTGGTCTTTTGACGGTTCGAGTCCGATTGTAGCACTTGGGTGATGATGAATCGAGAAACTAGGCGACTTTCGAAGATGCCCGAAGAGGTGAGGGATGAGATCTCCCCTTGGTTTGTTGAAACACGAGCAATTCAAGAGGAGGCACTCGAGAAGATAGACAAGCTCGATGACAATGCCAAGTATGTGAACTCCAACTTGAAGGTGAGTGATTGATCGATCGATAGCCTAAAATGGCATAAATTTACTTCTCTCGTATAATAATGAATTTTGTGTAGCCAAAATGGAGCGACTTAGACATGAACCACCACGTAAACAATGTGAAGTATGTGAGGTGGATGCTTGAGGTAGTAGATCTCGATCGATCACGCAAAAGCAAGCATTCGATGTATCAAAACCTTTTGCAACTAACTTTGATGATTCATTTCGTAGACTATTCCTGATCAATTCATGGAAAATCATCGACTCGCGAGCATTATCTTGGAGTACAGAAGGGAGTGCGATAGTTCAGATACGGTGCAATCTATTTGCGAACCGGATGAAGAATCTATTCCACTCGATAAGAACATAAGAATCCTCACGGGATTCTCGTTAGCTCCGGAGATTCTCGATGGCAGTGGATTGTTGGGAACATTTGACAAATGGCCAACGAGATATACCCATCTCCTTCAAATCAAAGGCGATAAAAAGGAGAAGGAGATTGTGAGGGGAAAGACCACATGGAAGAGGAAGACGCCCAATTCTCAAAAATAATAAAATTTCTTATATTTTATTGTAAAATCAAGAGTTTTTCTTGCTCACACTTCAAATAAGTAGAGAAGGGACTCGACAAAGTTGGACCATACGATGAACATGAACCCTAACCCTAACCCTAACCCTAATTTGACTCGAACTCGAAAACAAATATAATGTGGCAGATAATTATAAACTATAACAATCAATCTTTCAACTAAATATTTGTTAGCGAAACTTCTTAACGCTTCATCCAATTAATTTACGTGAAATCGCTATTTACTTTACATTCGGTTTAATAAAATTACCATTTTTTGTTTTCTTTTACGGAATGGAACGAACAAAACAAACTTTTTGTCGTTTTGTGGCAATTCTGCAGTTGTCAGGTTCTTCTGTTCCGTCGACGGCTCGCCCTCTCTCCTCCTCGGTCGGCGATTCCAACTGTTCCTCGCTTCGCCTTCCTGGCATTTGTAAAAAAGATTCCAAGCATCTTTTTTTTTTTTTTGCCTTTTAGAGAAATGATTAAGATTACGTCACTAAAATTAAATATTTTTATTTAAAAAAATGCCTTTTTTAAAAATTTATATTTCTTTTAAAAAATTTCTCTTTTAAAAATTATCAAAACTGTCCTCGCCAACCAAAGAGCCTCAATTTAATGCTATTTTATATAAAACAGTTATTAAAAAACATTTAAATATAAAATAAGAGAGCATCCTTTTAATTAGAAAGGTTCATTGAATTTAAAAATTGAACTAATACACGTGTGACTATAAATAATAGAGATATTTATAAATGAATTATGTATAATAATATTTCTTTCCTTTTAATAATTAAAAAATATATCTTTTTTTGTGATACATGCTATAAGAAAAGAACTTTTTAGTCATTCACAAGAGGGACGAGTGACTAGTACAAATGATATATATGTTTCAAATAGTAAGGATCGATTTTTTACAGGAACATTTGTTCTTTTATCGTGCTAATATTTAGTTGAAATTGAAATAACTCTCTATAATTTATCATATTTATGTTGACTGTGAAATCGATTGATAGAATTTGTTTTTTTGTTAACAAATATGAGACAAATAGGACCAAAAAGGCAAAAAACCCCCTTCGTTATAAAAACCCTTGTTCGTGTTGCCGGGGAATATTTCGAGCGCTGGGGGGAGCGAGATCGGCGAGCTGAGCTCTGATGACCTCGATGGCGATCGAGAATGGTAGGCCTCGGGATTGGGAGTCTGGTGGCGGTTTCCGATGTGTGAATGACGGCTGCGATCGCGCCAAGGCGGTGAAGCGGTACCCTACGAGGCGGACAAGGCGGAGGAGGAGACGGCGGTCGCCAGATCTCCGGCGAGAACCTGTTCCGATCGACTGCGGCGCATCGGAGACGCCGCTATGGCGGAGTGGTCCTGAAGGGCCTAAGGTCGCGATCTATTCTTCTCCTCCCCTGTTCGCCTCTCGTTTCCTAGAATTCGCCGGCGTAATTTCGCATCTTCTGAAGCTCGCCTCGTGCTCGTCGGACAATTTTCGAGTTTGGTCGAGCTTTTTTTTCTTCTTGAATTTTCTAGTTTTTCTTTGGTGCTTATCGATCTCTTATCCGATCGAACTCGCAATCGACGATCGTTTCTACAAACCAGTCAAAATGCTCGGATGTTTTCCGCAGTCTCTCTGCAACGCGTGCGGGATTAAGTACAGGAAGAGGAAAAAGGCACTCGAACCTGAAGCCGCCCGCGGGAATCCCAGCGGACCGACCGGCTCCGACGGCCAGATGAGGGAGGCGCTGAGCCCGGAGGAGCTAAAGAAGAAACAGAGATCGAAGCAGGAGAGGATGCTGAAGCTGCTGCTCCTGGAGGACGAGAAGCAGAGAGGCAGGAGGGAGGAGGTGGAGAACGAAGCGGAGGAGCACGGCGAAGACGTTGAGGCCGCCGCCCTGCTCCTGATGTCACTCTCCTCTGGTCTCTCTCTCCATTCCTAGCACTGCCGCTGCTTCTTTTCTTTTGGTCTCAATGAACTGCATCCCTTTCGATTTTTTTTTCTAGTATTTAAACTTTTGCTCCATTAATCTCAGGGTCAACGAAGTAAGCGTCCGTAGTTTTAATGGATCAATTTGGACTTCGTAATCATATTATCCTTGAAAAAGTGTCCAACACTGAAATTATATTTCATCCGCCAACCAAACTCTTATACAAAGGGTCACCTTCACGTATTTTTTAAAAATTCATCACTGAACTACGCCTTAGCAGAGGATCAAATTGTGTTCTCCTGTGAGATGACTTAATGTCTTTGTTGCTGCACTGTGCCCTTGGGGCAACTGCTTCCCTTTCGAGAGCAATCAGATGTTGTTGCTTTCTGAAATTTGACGGGAATATCGATACATTATTGATTCATCGTAAATTTAATATTTAATAGGAGAAGCGGAATGACCTACAATCCTATCAGGTTGAAAAATTTCTAATCCAATCTAAAACAAATTGTGGATTAGGCGGGTCAGTCCGTTGGTTAAAAAAATTCTAAAACTATTCTATTATTTTCTAAATTAAATTAAGCTCATTTAATACAGTAAATACATAGACAAAGTAGAAATATTTTACAAGATTTTTTTTTAATTTTTTTAATTTGTGGGCTAACTTAAGCCTATCATGGACTAACCAATCTTTCGCAATCTAGTGGATTGATCCATTTAAGCCCACAAGAGGCTTGGGTTGATAAAATTTTAATCCAATCCATTTAAATTATTTGACGGGACAAATCAATCCGATAGGTCCAATTTAAATTGACGGCTCTAATTTTCTCTCTTTCCAAAATAAAACTAATATTTTGAAGAAAATTTATAATATACTAAATAGGGAGTATTATTAAGATGGAAGGGCATGAAAATTTTAAAAATACATTATTTTTGAGTTGTATTGAATCTGATAAACCTAGATATATTATTAAATATCATCAGAGTAAAAAATATAAATTTGGATTTTTTTTTCAAAAATTTATAAGAGGCTAAATAAAATGAAAATTTTAAAAATTAAATTTCTAATGAGGTAAATATCTCTGAGGTACAGTGCATAAATAATACTCTAAATTTATTTAATAAGAAAAATAGAAAATATCTATTTTCATAATTAATTACTCGAAGCTAAGGCACCTAAATATTTTTTTGTTAAAAAAAAAGAAGTTACGATTTAATAATTTTTAAGAAAATAAAATAAACATGTAGCAGGATTATAGTCAAAAACCCTCCGCCCCAAAGCTGCGCTAGGGTTTACTATCTACGACAGAGAGGCGAAAAGCATTCCCTTTTTTACCTGCAAATGTCTTCCTCCTCTGCCTTCGCCTCCATTTCCAAGCGCCTGCTCGCGCGCTCTCCGGTACTTCCCCTCCGCCAGCACCTCCTCGCCGCCGCTTCTTGGCGCTCCTACTGCACTCCGCTATCTTCTGGAAGCTCCTCTGACGCAGACCCCGAAGAGTCCTTTCCTCATCCGGACGATGCCGCAGCTGGGAGCGAGAACTCCCAGCGGCGCGCCCCTTTCCTGCGCCCCCTCGAGAACGGCCTCGACCAAGGCGTCTACAAGGTACTGCTTTGCGTCGAGTCATTTCATGAATCTAAAATCTAAATATGGAGACCTGTTTGCCTCGCAGGCGATTCTCGTGGGTAAGGTTGGGCAGCAGCCGGTGCAGAAGTTTCTTAGAAGTGGACGCGCTGTGGTGCTCTTTTCGCTGGGGACGGGAGGAATCCGGAATAATCGCCGCCCCCTTGACAACGAAGAGCCGAGAGACTATGCCAATCGATGCTCCGTTCAGTGGCACAGGGTCAGTGTGTACCCGGATCGGCTTGGCACCCTAGCTCTCAAGCACGTCAAGCCAGGGTTAGTTGAAGTTAATATTATCTGAAAGTTTTCTGATTCTGTTGGAGTTTATTTGGCATTGTGAAGGAGTTCAAATGCAAGAAAATTGATCCATATACAAGCTTTGCCACTGCAAATTTCGGTTTCACCATGTTGATACTTTAATATGATAATATGTTTATGTTTGATTTTTACTACAATAACTTTGACATGAACATAATTAGCTGTGGATGCTCTTTACAAAAATTTCCGCCGTCAAAGAAGCACATAATAGAAATTTGAGAATGATCTCTTTGCGCTCGTTTCACAAGTTTATCCATGTTAGTAGACACATACATGATTTGTGCTTTTTCTTAACTCCTAAAGTCCGAGAGTACCAGTTCCTGTATTAGCTAATGCAAATGGAGATATATTTTTGAAGCTTGACCTTATTGTTTTTTTTGAATTTCAAGTGTATGAACTAGTCCTACCTCAGTAACTCAACTGTTTCAGCAGAACAACATGAATATTGGGCTTGCAAAAGATGCAATGCAAGGTTTTAATACTTAAAAACATGATGAAGATGCAAGACAAGGTTTTACTACCTAATATCATGATTTGCCAATTGAAGTTCTGCACTAACTTTTAGCAAATATGACTGTCTAACCTCCTCAAAATCATAAAGAACTGTTGTTGATGCATCCAAGTCGAGCCATTTAAATTAACTGCAAGGACCATTTCATCATTATCTGAAGCTGTTCTAGTATAATATTTCTGCTATTTAGTGTCAAAATTATGGCGTATGCTGCATTTATGTTAATGAACTGTAGACACACACTTGCGAATCACATCAATTTTTTTTTTATTCGTGTGTCACGTTGATTTGTTTTCATCTTATATCTGGCTGTTGTTTTCAAGGTAAAATTATTATTCTCAGTGGTGATTATCTGTTGTTCTTTTTTAATGCAGATCAATCTTGTATGTGGAGGGAAATCTTGAGACTAAAATTTTCACTGATCAAGTTACTGGTTTAGTTAGACGAATAAGAGAAATTGCTATTCGTTGGGACGGTATCACTCTTTCCTTTTCTGTTGCTTCAGCTTTCAAGCATTGAAAAATTACTGTCCAATTTTTACCTATAAGTATAAACTTGTGCCGCCAATTGTATGCTTACAATTCTGAAAGAAAAGGTCAGCAGCCTATTAGAACTACAGTTTAGAAATTAGAAATAATTTTAGCTTCTCTGTATGCAAACACATCATAGAGTTCTATGACATCCAATATCCAACTGAAAATTTGAGTGGGTTCAACTGTCCTAGATTAAACTACTGACTAAATGAAGAAGAGCTTATGGATTTGGAGTCTTTCTTAACTCATTCTCTATGCACAACAACATTTTTTTGTTTTCAGAAGGTAGGTCATAATATTTACACAGCTTTAACTGTTAAATAACTCAAACTGTTGACAAAAATTATCTACTGAACATGGGACTGAGGCTCCGTGGCTTTGCTTAAAAACTGATTAATAGTATGCTTCTGATTGATCTTTACATAGATACCAAGTACTGGAAACCTTTTCTTGTTTTACTTTGCATCGATCTTTACTTGTAGAATGACACTGCTATGATATTTCCAAATGGGTTCAGGTCGCCTTATGTTCCTCGAGAGTGGCAACACAGCTGCTGAACCAGAAGTGCCGAAAAATGTGGGCTATTACTAACTGAGAAGCATGATCTGGATTCACCACTCCAGATGCAATAAAGCATAGAACTCCTGTGAAAAAAGACATCATCTGTGCCATCTTATTCCAAAATTTCAACTGGTTCAGACACTCGAATGGGATTCCGACCCTGGTGGTTGGGAAATGCCTGTCTCAACCTGGCCGACGATCTTTGTTCCGGGTATTTGAAGGGTGGCTGTTGGTTGATTTGATTTAAGCCAAATTATTCTTGTTTGATATGACTCGTGAGCAATTTTAGTTGACGTTTCAATCACTTTGATTTGATCAGTGTTGAAAGTTACAGAGCTTGCAATACTTACAGACCTGTTCATCATCTTAATAATGCAATGTTCAATTTTTATTAAAATTGCTTTAAATGTGGAATATTTTGATTAAAGTTGGCTGCCATGAGTTGTAGCAATAGTTTAAATCGTTTCAACTTCAATTAAAATTATTTTAAAATGCTGCAGCAACTAATAAAACCGTGAGAGTAGACATTTTCAAAATAAAAATAATATTCTATGAAAAAAATTTACCCATTTGTAGAATACTGAAACTAAATTTGTCAAATAAAAAAACGTAATTAGGGCGTTTGGTCTAGTGGTATGATTCTCGCTTTGGGTGCGAGAGGCCGCGAGTTCGATTCTCGCAACGCCCCTTTAAATTTTAGCTTTTAGAAGAAAAAAAATCTTCCTTTTTTTAACACAACATATTTAATTCCAAAATAAAACTCTACGAGGCAACGGCGGAGACAGCAGTCACTGCGACGCTTGTGCGACAGCATCAAACGCGCCTGCATCAAGCAAGCTGCCGAAAGAGGAGAAAAAGGGACGGCGAGAGAGAGAGCAGAGAGAGAGAGAGACGCGGAGGAGAGAGGCACATGGCGACGCTGCAGAGTTGGCGAAAAGCTGTCGGCGCGCTTAAAGACTCCACCACCGTCGGCCTCGCGAACCTCAACAGCGATTTCAAGGTGGCAGTCCAAATCCCTCTTCTTTTCCCACATCACTTCTCCTGGTGTGATCCCTGAACGCTGCCCGTCTTTTCTTTCTCTTGATCGAAGGATTTGGATGTGGCCATTGTCAAGGCTACCAATCACGTTGAATGCCCGCCCAAGGAGCGCTATCTGAGGAGTCAGTTCTCCTTTACCCTTTGCATCTCCCCCTTACCCCGATTTTTGTTTCTTTCATTTTTTTTTCTACTGTTTTTCGTGTCATCATTTTCTTGTTTTTTGGACTGCAATGAGTTGCAGAGATCTTGGCGGCCACTTCGATCACCCGCCCTCGCGCGGATGTAGCCTATTGCATCCACGCCCTTGCACGGAGGCTCGCCAAGACGCGAAATTGGACGGTACCCATCTCTCCCTTCTTATGTTTTCTTGAATTTTTGTTTTCCCCTTCTTTTTCTTCATCCCCTTAAAGAGATTGAACCTTGTAGATGATTGAGTCTGGATTTTGGTGTCATGTTCGTCGGATTGGAAGTAAATTTGATTTTTGTTAAACGGATGCATAGCGGGATATGGTACAGCGTTACGGACTTCGAAGAAAGAATTCTTCCTGCTCTTTTGGAACCATAATATTTTAAGGAATTAGAATTCTATTTCTATACCAACTTTTGTAAGAAAAAAAAAGGGAATTTAAATTCTGTTTTCCTGAAAATTTGAGATTTAATGATCTGTTCAAAATGGGTTGGATATATCTTTTGAGTAGAGGCTTATGAGGAATTCTTTTCTATTGTGGAATTGGTTCCAAACAAGTTATTTAGGCCTTTATAGATACTTGTTTGAAAGGGAAATGAATAAAGGGAGACATAGTAGGGGAATTTAAATCCTCCAATTTGGGCATTATATATTCGCACATGATACTAGGGCATGGAAGTGAAGTTGAATATCATTGAAGTACCTGTGTCATCTTATGCAATTGTGATAGGATAATTAATTTCAGCAGGCATATCATGTGAAGCTGTAGTCAGATAGTGGTAGAAAGCTGGAGCTAGACACAATGAAAACATCTGCTCTAGTTTGTCTGATGTGTCCATCAGTAGCTTTTTATGGAGTTGAACTTTGAGATCTGCTCTTGAAAAAATTTACATTTGATGCAGGATTCAAGTAATATAAGATCCCCTAGTCTTATTCTTGGCTGATTGACTTTTTCCAGTTGAGATGAATTGCAAGGGCTTCCATGGTTGCACCACCACATTTCATCTATTTGAGAACATTCATGTGGACATTGTTAGCATATACAACTAGTTATGATCATAAAGCAAAGAGTAATAATATTCCAGAACTTTCGTGCAGTCGACGTTAGCAGATAAAACTAGAATCCTAGATCACCCTAGAATTATATTTATAAAAAATTATGAATTGTGGTGCTTTTTAATGCTTTATCTCAAATTTAATATCATATGAAATCAGTAGATTTCTGTACCTAACAAAGATGCTTGAGAGGCTACCCAAGCATCTTTATAGAAATAGTACAGGTGACATACCACATTAATTTTCTAGATTCAAGCTGCATGTTCAGTGTTTCACCTAATTCCATTTTAAAGTGTCATCTCTACAATTTTCTATTATTGTCATTCACTACTTGCCCGAATAAATGGTTCCATGCAGGTGGCATTGAAGACACTTATAGTAATCCATAGGGCTCTCAGGGATGGTGACCCAACATTCCGAGAAGAGCTTCTTAATTTCCCACAAAGGGTTCAAATTCTTCAATTATCAAATTTCAAGGATGATTCAAGTCCTATTGGTATTTTCTTATACCTTCATAAATGGGAACAAATAGAGAACCGATGTTTCAGTGCTGGATCTTGTAACTAGTTTTCTTATATTTTTGGGATTTTTTTTTATTTATTTGAACATGTGGCAGCTTGGGATTGCTCTGCATGGGTACGTGCTTATGCTTTGTTTTTGGAGGAAAGAATTGAATGTTTCAAGCTCTTGAAGTATGATGTTGAAGCTGAGCGTTTGGTTCTACCTGCTCCAGATTCTGAAAAGGTCTAGACAATTATCTGAACAAGCAAACATGTGATTATATGCAGGGAAATTTTACTTCAAATGCTGAATTGTTCTACTCATCTAACATATTTTCTGACAGGGGCATAGTAAAATCAGAGAGCTGGAAAGTGAAGATTTATTGGAGCAGTTGCCTGCTTTACAACAGTTATTATACCGCCTTGTTGGATGTCGTGTAATCATCACTGGAGCCATTAGAGAAATATAACTTATACTTATGTTGTGCAAAAATGTGTTACTAAGATTCATGAGATTTTATTTTATTTTTCTACTTCTGTTTAATGGATATTCACACTAGCTTCTGGTGGGCTGTGCAGCCAGAAGGGGCAGCTGTTAGCAACTATGTTGTTCAATATGCGCTAGCTTTGGTGAGCCACTTGCTTCTGTAAAATCTGATTACTATTTCTTTCTCTCACCAAGTAGAACATTCTGATGGAATACTTCATGTGTTAACTTTTTCTTGGAAGGGCTATCATAGAGTTCTATGTATAGTCAAATTCAACCAAGTTCTTTGATGGTTTATAGTATTCTGTGACTGCAAGAAAAAATCTGCTGTCATACTGTTGAGGTCAGAAAACTGTTTTTACTTGGAGATGCGTCGTTGGACTAGATTGAGTTTCTTCTTGAATAGCTCATTGTTTTGGTTATCTAGAGTGAAAGATGGATGGATTTATCTATAATTGCTCTTAGTATAGGAAACTGCTTTCCTTTTCCTACGCATGTGCCATTGTGCTGTTATTTTTCAACCATTTAGTTGCTCTTCTTTTCTATTTCTCTATAACGGAGAGTGAATTTTCCTCTTTCAAGTTTTCTCTCTCTCTTCATATGGTAACAGGTACTGAAAGAGAGCTTCAAAATCTATTGTGCTATAAATGATGGTATCATCAACCTTGTTGACAAGGTATTGTCCTGAACTTCTCTTCTTGGTGTGGTTTGCACATGCAACTTATTGAAAAAGGACAATCATGCCTCTATTTTGACTTAGATATCTAATATTGTCTTTATTGCAGTTCTTTGAGATGCCAAAACATGAAGCAATTAAAGCCCTTGAAATCTACAAAAGGGCTGGCCAACAGGTCACTGCTATTTGCAATTATCAAATCCTCTGCCACTTAATAATTTAGTTTCCGCTTGTGACTGCATTGCTGTAGGCTGTTTCTTAGTAATCATGTTCAAGATGACTTGAAGCGGCATAAATAAAAAAAACTTACTTTCTCTCTATTTTTGCTCTAAGGAAGGCTTTTTATTTTCAGGCTGCAAGTGTTTCAGAATTTTATGAAGTTTGTCGTGGACTGGAACTTGCTAGAAATTTCCAGTTTCCAAACTTGAGGGAGGTAGTAATTTGCTCGCATGGTTTTAAGTGTTGTCTAGCATTTTTCTACATTAATAATATGGATTAATTGAATCTTTTGCTAATATATTAGCCTCCACAATCATTTCTTGCAACTATGGAAGAATATATTAGAGAGGCCCCACGCATGGTCTCGAGAGAACCATTGGTAAGCAACTATCTTGACTAATGTTTTTTTTTCCACTTGGATTGTTGTTACCTTTTGTCTTGTGCGCTTTAATTGATAAATTCAAGTACAGTTTCTTGTTTCCAAATTGCTCCTTGCAAAAAATTTTCTGAATGTTTGTATTTTTTTCCCTTTCAAGAAAATTTATGTTCCCTTTTATTGTGTCGTAACTTTGATGGTAAATTGTTGTGATCACTGGACTTTACCTTCAGCTGAAAAATAGAAAATCAATGTTCCCTGATTTGCCATTCTGATTCTGAAAAATATATAATTTAAGAATTATAAATAAAGGATATATAATTGGATAAATATAACTGGGAAAGTTAGTTGGTTATTAATAAAAAAAGCAATGATCTTTTTTACACTTATCAATCATGTGATGATAAAACATAATATTATAATGATTCTATTATTTAGGGTGGGGGGAGTATAATGATTCTATTATTGAAGATATGCGAAAGGTAAATAACTATTTATGTTGGGTGTAATGGACCATAGTTGTGTAACATAAATCATGAATCACTTATCATCATTATATTATATATTGATCTTTTATCTGAAAACCTCTTTTTCTAATTCGCTATTTCTTCTTTATTTTGTTGGGTAGGTGCTATCAACAAAAAGCCGTCACATAGGTGGTAGTAGGTAGAGGTGTAAAACGGATCAAACCACTCATGATTCAACGGCACGGGTTAGGCTAGATTGGGGCACTCCCCATGGATCAAGCTAGGCATGCACCGCTGGACTGGGGCACAAACCTGGGCTGCGTTGAGCTTTGCCCAAATGCTTAAAAATGAAAAAAAAAAAAAATAAAGAAAGAAAAAAAATCCAAAAATAATGGCCCCGAGCCTGGCCCAACCCAGTCGTGGCTAAACCCCTTTCAGGTCTGTGTCGGGCAGCTGGCCCGAAGTCACTAGCTGTCCAGCAGAGCCCATGATGGACCGGGCTAGGTCCGATTTGACTCCCTAAGAAAACTGGCCAATTGGGTTGGACCAGAATGGTCAGCCGATTTTGACATCTCTAGTGGTGGGTAGACACATCACCATAGCTATATTCTCCATTTTATGGTGTTAGTCAAACGTTTTCTGCTCTTTTTCTGCTGCACCACTGTCTCTGGTTATGTTATTTGGAAACTTCCATCCTGCCACTTCTCTTTTTCTTGTTTGGTTTATCAAACTTAGCATTTTTACTTGAAATAGATAAATCAAGCACTCTAGTTTGTTTACTAGAGCCTTGTGATAACATTGATGGTACAACAGTTGTATTGGGTTTATAAGCAGTGTTGAAGTTTAGATTCTGTAAAATTGTTGTTGGTAAACTGACCCTAAAAGGTATTATGAAGATAAGAAATCAGGGGATACCTATGGGATAATGAAACAATTGTTCTTTCTGAATGTTAGTTATTGACGATGGAAAAATTGCATGTAATCTATTAGCATCTGAATGCTACAAAAGGTTTGTTCAATTTGTTGGTTTGGAAGGAGTTTTATTTAAGAAAGTAACTGTTAATCTTTCTTGCAATAGGACTTCCCAGAGAGACTCCTCCTAACGTACAAAGTAGAAGCAGTTCCTGTCACAGTTGAGGAAGAAGAACCATCTCTTGAAACCAAATCAGCAACACCCATCACTGAAGTTGCATCACCTGCTTCATCCCCCAAGGCAGAGGGTTCAGCGACCATGGATCTTCTTGTAAATTTTTACTGTAAGAATTTTATTTGGATTTGCTATTCATACCTGATTGCAAACATTCTCTTGGTGTACAGGGACTAAATCAAGAAAATCCAAATGTATCTGCACTAGAAGAAAGTACTGCATTAGCCTTGGCAATTGTCCCAGCCAGTATGCATATGAACTTCCTTGAACTTGTAATTTTCTATTGTTAGATTCAATGCTGAAGGGAAGGTGAAGAAAACCCTAAATGCTTGCAGGTATTGCAACTGAATCCGTCAGTTTTGAGGATAAAGGATTTGATCCAACAGGATGGGAACTTGCCCTGGTGAATACTCCAAATGACAATAGTGCTGCTGCGGTCACCGAAAGCAAACTGGCTAGTCTTTCTGACTTTTTATTTTCTACTGAGATTTGTTAACTATCTAGTTGTGATCTTAATTAAATTCAGTTTAGGAAAATTAAACCCCACTCATTAATTTAAATCTAACTCATTATATATATATAAAAAGATGATCCTGTATGACCCCCTACATCTTATCGTTGATGCACTCTTTATCATTCTTTGTCTTTTGGTAATGACTTGCAGGCTGGTGGCTTTGATAAGCTCACACTGGACAGCCTATATGACGACGAAGCAGCTTACAACCACCAGCAGCAGCTACAGCTTTATGGAGCACCACCTCTAAATCCATTCATGGTAGCTGATCCATTTTCAATGTCAAACCAATTTGCCGCCCTTCCAGCCGTTCAAATGGCTGCCATGGCCCAGCAGCAGCAGCAGCAGATGATCATGCACATGCAACCCAATCCCTTCGAGCAGCCTCTTCAGCAGCAGCAGCAGCTGGCACCAAATCCCTTTGGAGATGATGGTTTCAGAGCTCTCCCAGGAAACAATCCTCAACAACAGAGCAATCCTTTTGGAAACCCCCAGCTGATCTATTCTATCGTCCCATGAATTCTTTTGTGATAGATATACCATGTTATTTGTCTTGTGGGTGAGAAAAAGGATAAAAGTAATGATTTACCCGAAAAATATATGGAGATGTTGGATGGTGGTATTGCCGTGACACAATGGCTGCTGCAATTTTTTGTTGCTAAACTACGAGGTCAGTCGGGTTATAGCTTTCTCGATGAAATCTTGTTCCATATTCTTTACGCTAGGCATATATAAAAAGGATAATGTTGTTCATTTGTTATCTTTATTTCACTTCAATGTATTTTTAACGGTTATGATTATTAATTATACTAGGTGCATTTTGTTCAAGATTACTGTGAATAATCTTAGTTATCCATCTAAGATTATCTATAATAACTTTATTTGGTTCAAAAAATCAATGATTCTCAAGTAATAAAGGATGTTCGTCACGTCAGCAAAAGAGGCATACAATCAGAAATTACATTACCTTAGGGAGAGTAAGGTTATTGTTGATTCCGCGGTTAATAAATATTTTTTTCAAAATTACCTTTCAAATTTTATCAAATCTTAATTTTATCTAAATATAATTAAAATCTTAATTAATTGTTCACGATTATCATCGTCGACCTTCGACCGCTACTGGTCGTTAACCGCTGTCGACCGTTTGCCACCATCGGATGACGGTCTGCGACTGCTGTCGGCCTAGAGATGGTCAGCGACTGCAGTCGCCGCCACCACCGCCATTATTGACTACCATCGTCGTTGACCAACGCCATCGTCGACCACTGCCTCCACCGGTTGCCGACCTTCACGGTCACCTCCGCCAGTTACCGTCGATCGTTAATCACTAATATTTTTCGAAATATAAGAAGCTTTGTAATTGAATTAAAAGTAATATAGTAAAATGTTAAACTAAATTATATATTAAAATTTTCAAACAAATAAATTTTTATTGTATTATTTAAATTTAAATTAAATAATATAAATTATATTTTATTTTTTATAATCTTGACTACGTGAACAAGTGTCTCTTTACTGCTCCATCTAAATTAGATAAAACAAATAAAACTTCCCGATAAAGCGTTTCCCATTGTGTCGGCCGGTTGTCTGTCATCATCACGCCCTGCTTGGCTACTTTAATTATTCGACCGTTAGAAAATGCCAAGCGGCGATAAATGAAACGTCTCCACTAGTCCACCACGTGGAACCCGTTGCCCTCGTCACCAGGACCCATGCGTGACGATCTGCGACCGGACCCGGCCGCCATTAAACGTCACGTCACGACCCATACCTGCAGCGAAAACTACAGCGAGCGAGGAAGCGACTTTCGCTTGCTGCCGACACTTCGCCCCCTCCCTCCACGCACACATGGCTCCTTCCGTCACACTCTCTCTCTCCACGTGTGATCGCAAAAATGACGGCCGATTGATTTATCGGCGTCTTCGCCGATGCCGACATCGAAGACGAATCGTATTCCTGGCGTGACATTTGACAGCAATTAATGACTGTAGTTTTTGAATGTAAACGGCTAATTCATGGTTCGTGGCCGGAATATAAAAAACGGTCAAGTTGGCGTCCACATGTATTGACGGCGTTAAATATCCGTTTCCATTTGCGCTCTCTCTCTCTCTCGCTGGCTCTAGTAACTCGT
>JBAMHZ010446848.1:0-35501 GCA_037177395.1 Alpinia galanga | reverse complement strand
TCTTGTAGGAAATCAAAGATAAAACATGGACTAGGCTCGAACCAGATCAATTTTAGCTTAAGGATAGGTTAAAGGAGAAGTATAATCTAGAGTGATCTAGGTCATTCATCCAGATCTGAAGCAATTTGATTCATTTATCCAAATCTAATCAATCCTAGCCATTCATTTAGATCTGATTGATCCTAGTCAATTTATCTAGATTGAGATGATCTTATCCATCCATTCGGATCCAGTCATCTTGACCATTCATTGGGATCTGACTGATCTTGACCATCCATTCATATCTAGAGTCATCTCATCCGTTCATCCAAATTTGTGATCTATTTTGAGAAAGCTACAATATTCACCGTAGTGAATAATCGTGCGCATGTAGAAGGTGATAGCACAGAAAAACGAAGAGAGGAAACAAAGGAGATGATCGGTGATATTTCCACAGAGCTTTCTCCACTCAAATCATCCAATTTCGCTCGCTAGAGAGGAAAGATGATTTCCTCCTTCTTCGGTTATCATTCTAGAGTCATCCATAGTGTTTCCCAATTGATTTCTCCACCTCACAACTCCGCCACTGCAATGATCCATCGAGCTCAACCAAACGCCGACGAGCTTTGAGAAGGAGCAAAGGGTTTCTCTACTCATTTGGAAGGCCCAGATCCATCTTTCTCTTACACAATTTACAAATAACATCAACTAATTTGAGCTACTGTCGCAATCATCACCGTCGGCCCTCCTACAATTATGATCCAAAGCCAAGCTTAGGGATGCCCTAGCTTGATCTATGAGATTCATTTGATTGTGTATTTTTTTTGTTCTCTTGATTGAATTATGATCTTGATTAATGGATGTTAACCTTTGTGACCGTTAATTCAAATTTCCCTATTCTAGTAGTTAGTTCAGTTAGAGTACTATTCATGTTGATGATTAGATTCTTGATTAGCTTAATTGAGGCATTAGGGTTTGTAATGAATTTTGTTATCGATTGTTTCTTTCAATGCAACAATTTAGATTAGTTTAGATTTCTTATTTTCAATTCCCATGAATTGATTTGCATTTGTAGAATTAGTTGTTTGGATTTTCATTAAGAATACACTTATAAAAATGTGGAACTGTCACATTAGTGACCCCCCACCGCTGCCCCTACATATGGAGGGGAATAAATCAGAAACGCAAAACAACCAGTGCAGAAATGCAGAGTCATCGATAGCTTAACGGTAAAACCCATAAATCAAATTTTTACCCTTTCAGACTTTAATACGGTTACATTAGCCGTCCGATTAAGCCCTGAGACTTACTAGAACTAATCCCAAGGACTATATTCATGACTATACATAATCCTTAGTCTCATGGCCACCTCCACAAGCAACCATTTCACCATGTTCCCATGTTCATCAACTGTCACATGTACTTATGGTCAATCCCAACTTTTAATTCTTCGTAGCTCCACTTCTCTTGCACTCTTAACTTTTTGAAATCCCACTTATTAAGTACTTAGATTCTTAAACTCTTTACTCTTGAATTTCTGACTTCTCATGTCAGTTCTTTATTGAGAATCTAATATATATTCCTTTATTAAAATAAAATAAATAAATAAAAATTATTTTTTAAAATTGACATCAGATATTCAGACCTCATATCCGACTAATTCTGAAAGTGACTAGCTTAGTCCTACAGAAATTTCTCATTAACCATCTAAATAAATCGCAAAACACGAGTAACAAACGGTCTGCTAGTTCAGCGTCCTTTAACACGCACCCCGTTTGAAGGATAAATCTTATAAATTTATCATAATATAATTGAGAATCGAACTATGGATACCTAATCTTATACTGGAAGTGCCTTGCTAACTGCGCTATGCCCACAGGGATAATGGCGCTGTTTTAATAGTAAATTTCTTGAATCCTCCTCTAAAGCATCAAGTTGTCTCCTTGCCCACAGGGATAATATTTCAACCTTTAAATGTAATGTAATCAAGTCTTCAATATGTTACAATTCATTCATATGAAAATACAAACTAGGTATGGATCAAGCAAATTTAAGTCATACCAAAAGCATAAAGCAAGAATCATAAGGAAGAAATGCTGAATAAAGTAGCAGAGATCAGCTGAAAAAAAAGGCCTCGAATCGACTGTTGACAGGATAAACTAGAGACGAAAAGAGGTAAATCAAGGCTTTTACCAGCTACAGACTGGAAGTTTGCTAAGTTTCTTCACCTCTTTTACCAGCACAGACATAGGAGGATGTTGTTCCTCACTGAGATTTCTGAGTCTTCGATCTCGCAGGCCTAGGAGGCTTAATAACGTAACCGAGGAGGATAACTGCCACGGGGACAATGGTTCCCACGAAATATACACTCTGGTAGGATGCAAGAGTCTCCTTGAGGCTTAGAACCTACAGAACAAGGAAAATTTTGGATCAACATACGCTACAAATGAAAGAAAATTCCAGGAATAAGCGAAGCCTAATGTTTGATTTACTCAAAAGCAGCTCACCTTCTTTTTTTCATTTAAAATAACCCTTAAGATGTGTTATTTCCCTAAAACCAAATCTGGTTGACACAAAAGACTTATTTGCAAATTAGTTTGCACTATGAAAATGGATAGAGAAATTAGTTATGAACATATGAAAGCTTGATAGGTTCAACTAGCAGTATCTCGAAGCTCAAAATCAGGAGCACAAGATGATTTGTAAATCATCTCGAAGCCTGGAAAACTATTTAGGTCAGATAGAGGCATTATATATTTAACTAGGGGCGTTTCAGAGCTCAAAATGAAGCATGTGATTTTGGCAACACAAGCTGATTTGTAAATCAATGCAATGGCACATAATGGCTGCAAGTTATGCGAATGGGCAAGAAAATATTTGGATATATGAAGGAATGATTTGTTTGATTAGGTCTTGGTAGAGAAAGCTGATTTGTAAAGCAACTTGAGTGTGAAGTTGATTAAATTTTTTAGGGAAATAATAATGAAAAAAAAAAGTCCGCATCCATTGTTAGACTAAGCAAAAATAATTCACTAATGTTTGCCAACCAAGAAATATTGTTATGAAAAAAAAATGAAAGAAGCTGTCCAACAACTAACCATGAAACCAATGCAGGAATAATTAAGGATAAGAAGAGTGTAGGCAAAGTTTGCAAGCGTGAGCATCTTTCTCAGCAAAAAATTCTTTGGAATGACAGCTTGCTGCCATCTGTAGATCACTGTTTAATTCAGAGAAAGAGCAACATTAGAAAAAGATAACAACTTCACGTAGTTAAATTTGTGAACACAAGTATAATATGATAAGAAAATTATAGATTTAGCTTTGGTAATTTTTTACCTCGTGAACCTGCAATCATCAATGCTGACTGAACGAAAAATATAATATAGCCCGGATATAATCCCTGAGTAGAATCGAGAGATATTATTAGTTGTAAGAAAAAGTTCAATCCATGATTAGACTTCTTTTTGTGAATGTGTTAACAGGAATGTTTGTGTTTATCCTGAAATCAAAATTTTTGAATTTTGTTGAAATCAAAGGACTACCTTTAAGGGATCCATGATGCACATAGCTATGATGATTAATTGCATATATGAACTACTATCCATCTTATTGGTTATTGGAAGTAAACTTCCACAAAGAATAAACTTAAATCTGCATATCTTAAATAGATTACATCGATCCTAGGACACTCTCTCTGTAGTAATACAATATCTAATATTCAAGCAAAAATACTAAGCTAGAAATCAAATCAGATTTTAATAAAGTTACAGCAGGAAAGACAGAATACAGTATCGTTAAGTTGTGCAGAATCTTAAGAAAAAATTTCATCAGTGACTTACATGCCAAACAGCGCTAACTGTCTGTGTAGCCAGCAACTGAAAGAATCCAGGTTTCTTCCCTTTCTGAACTAGCCTTTCATACACATCTGCAACAACAAAGCCTCTCAGATTGCATCCTTCACACAGATATCATTATTACCAGAGAAGATTTGATCATTATAAACTAGAAGTTGACAAAAACTTAAGGTTAACAAAAAGAAAGAGAATC
Source organism: Alpinia galanga (assembly GCA_037177395.1). Taxonomy (NCBI): domain Eukaryota; kingdom Viridiplantae; phylum Streptophyta; class Magnoliopsida; order Zingiberales; family Zingiberaceae; genus Alpinia; species Alpinia galanga. The sequence goes on along the minus strand of JBAMHZ010446848.1, from coordinate 31,475 downwards.
GTCACAAATTATAGAGTCGCAGATAATGAATGTTTCAAATCTGTCTTGGTTACAACCTATGTAAATGGAGTGGAACTTGATTGACAAGCACACCTTCCTTATGAAGGTATCCACCTTAGCTAGTCTTGTATATTTTGGCAGGATTATCCTTCATGGCAAATTATACACGCAGAATTTTCTATCATGGAACATTCTCTCAAATGATAACTGTTCTTTGGTTCATCCTCTAATTGAAAACTAGTCATTTGCTTTTCAATTGTGAAACTGAATATATATGGACAAAAGCAACTTCTTCAAGCACACTGTGAACCATTGTAATATCAAAAGAAAGTTATATATTTTGGATTATAGCATCATCCTAGCAAGAATGATTGATGGAACCACATGGGTCGGTTTCCAGTTGTCTGGAATCCATGTGGCATCAACTCCACGATCGGATTCTCATAATGATTGTACCACTGCTCCATCCTGCTTTCTCCTGCAGTGTAATGTGGGTTCTAGATCTAATATCCTAATGTCTAGCAACAGTGTAACACTGCTTGAATGGATATGTAATCCAATCCCTCCAATGAAACTTTTTATCTTATCCAGGTTAGTTTCAGAAGAAAAAAAAAATGCAAGAAACAGTATGACAGTACCAGTTAAATTGAGCATTTCTGGAATTATGCAATGGCAGTACATATACATTTGTGTATAACTAACCATCTAATTAAGACAGGAAAGTGCAATGATTCTCTAGGCTTGTCCATATGAGACTACTGGATCAAATGTTTCATAGCACTCATCCATATGAGGTTAACAGATGTAGTATATCCTAGCTTCAACAATAACAATTGTTAAAGCTCCTCTATCTCCACTATACTTGTGTACTTCAAAGAGATAATCTTCAGAACAAACTGTAGAAGATGCCCCAATGAATAAGTTGTAGGCTATGAATATGGTAATGCATGGCAAATTCTATGCTTTTAAATATTTCAATAAACAAAAAGTATCTTATTCCATAAGAAACCAAAGTCTACAAACTTACAGTGACGTAGCCAAGTGCTGACTTGTATGTTCCATACTAGTGGCAATTGAACTGCACTTGTTGCAAACTCAACACCAAGAACATCAACATTTTTAGCACGATCCCAGAGTGGTCTAGGTGGAGAGGAACCTGACCATCCACTAAAACCCAAACCAGATATGATAATTGCTGCCTCTGAAATTGACCAGATAAAGTAGTACTTCCACCGGGCAGTAAAACCAGACATGTATTGGTAGAACAACCTTTGCCAGAACCCCCAGTCCTGATAAATAGGTTGATTGAACCGAGAAAGAGGAAACTTTGGTACCAATAGCAAGTATAAACCCATACAAATTGCAGCTTGTAGTAAAGCACGCGAGGTCGCACCAAGAGGTGATGGCAACTGGTTGTCAGGGGAAGGAGCCCAGATCTGGCAAAAATTCAAATATCATCAACTGGAGAACATAATCTAGCAAAGGTACATTTGATCTTCATACGAAAGCAAATGAAATATGTCCTCACCCCTCTGCATTCTGTCCATTCAAGATAATCCTTCATTTCAAATACAGGCCCTGCAAAGTGACTTCCACAGCAGAGACAATAACCAATATATTCAACCAAGGAAGGGCAACGGAGCAGTCGGTATTTTTTTTGAGCCTCACTAAGGCGTTCTTCCTTAAGAATCCCATCACTATAATTCATTGCACATGAAATGACTTTAAGAGTTAGCACCATTAGAGCACCTACAATGGAGAGTAGAGGTGTGTGATAAAGAAACATAGATAATAAACACAATACTTTTCATCAAAATCTGTATAACAGACAAAGCACTAATACTCTGGAAAATATTAACAAAAGAGATGACTAAGGACTTGATAATCATGATATTTTAATTCCATAGATCGATTAGCATAGAATAATAGAGAAGAAGAAATAAAAGGCAAAGCATGTACCAAGTATCACAAAGTTCAGCAGGCTTTTAAAGATGGTACTGGAACTTCTTCCTAGATCTGTCACAGATAATAGTGTCTTTACCGGTATCAACGGTGGTTTACAAAGAGAGAGAGGTTCAAGAGGAGGTTGAGAAGGAAGAGCTATAGGGGTGGCTACATTCAGACTTGGAAATTTTGTGTTATTCTTTGGCCATTCTCCCTCACGCTCCTTTTTTTTTTTTCTTTTTTCTTTTTTCTATTTTATTTTATCCTAAATCCTAACTACGCCTAATACATACCAGTTCCACATCCTTTTTGACTGTAAAAAGCTAAGTTGCTATAGATGAATGTATAATTTGGTTTTTGAGTATCCCAGATTTTTCTCTTAAAAAGATAAGGGGAGATAAGTGGGAACCTTGGTGATTGCTCTACCTGAAAAACTATTTCACTTCACATTTTCAATTAGACATATAGCTATAGATACTAACAAATGTTCTTTTTAGCTAGGAAATGCTACACCATTTACTCCAAAGGAAAATAAGAAGAAGGGAAAAAGAGCCCACAATCATAGTGGCCCGGCAATTACTGCTGCATGTGATGTGAACTTTCTATACTGCATGCAGGAATAACCAAACTTCAAAGTATACTTCCATAGCAACAAAGCTTTTGATCAGTATTATAATTTTCATGTGGATTAACTTCTTAGAGGTTCAATTTGTAAAGGCATAAGTCTGTTTCCTGTTTTTCAAGAGAAAATAAGATTGGATGCATCTATCAATTCTTGTCCGTACAAGAAGGTAGGTGCAAGATGGGAGCATTTATTAGCATTCCTATTTGCTTATTTTGAGAAAAGAAACAATGTCAAAATAAAGTAGTCCTACTAAGCTCACAGTCCAAGGCACTGCCAGACTGCCTGCTATAAGCTTCTTTTCTGCTATTGCATTATAACATTTAGTTCATAGCTGAACGGTTCCACATCAATGGGTCTCTCAGATGTTGACATTTATAAATTTCACTCCCTTCACGATCAAATGGTAAATCATCATAAATGAGCTAATGTCGCGTGCATTACTTGAATCAGCATAACCACGAACAGCCAAAGTTAGAAAAATATTATTGTTGTTACTTCCTACAGTAAGATAGCTGAAGAGTTAATCTATTCAAAAAGAAAAAAAGACTATTCATTCAAGGAAATTTTTAACTTCAAAGCTAGAAGAATTCCCAATTAATGTTAGCAAAAGATGAACACACTCCTTAATTTTTAGAAAAATGAAGTCTTTAATTTGGATTAAGAAAGGCAACTCCCTGTAGCGTAAAGAGTACTTATATAACAAATGATTGATAAGTGAAGCGTCAAACTAAAATCAAACGAGTAACTACCAGTTGCATCAATCCCTCCTTCCTTCCACGCATCGCCACTCATATAATACACATGGCTGCATGAAAAATTAGAAATAAATCAGCTAACAATCAAAAATTAATAATTCAGACCGTTTTTCATTCCGGTGCCAAGATAAACACGCAAAAACAATTATTTTCCCCCTTTCTAGAAGATTGGTTTGAGGAGACTTTTCGTGAAATCAAATCTCAAACTCCCAATCATCCAAATTTCTATCAGTAATAACAAAAAACAACAAAAAAACTGATCCGAAACGAAAATTGAGCACGGATCGAGAATAAACCGGCTTGAAAACTGACCATCCGATGAGGTAAGCGAAGCCGGCGAAGAAAGTGAAGACGCCGGCATAGCGTCGGAAGAGAAGCATGGAGGAGTACCCCATGGCAATAGGGATAAGGAAGTGGATATTGGAGGAGGCGCCGAACGAGAGGTAGGAGAGGGCCGCCCCGGAGAATGCCGCGTAGAGGTGGCGCGGGAGCACCCCGGGAACCAGCCGCCAGAAGAGACTCACCGGAATGGTAGCCACGAAGCAGAGCAGGAACCGGAGGACCGGGATGGATACTCCAATTGCCGCCGCCATGGTCGCCATCTCAACCGCCATGGTCGCCGGCCGTCGAAGGAAAAGCAGAGGAAGGAAAGGGTTTCGTTGGTTGGCTGGACGACACGAGCGACAACTCGTGGCAACTCATCTATTAATCCTATATAGTAATAATGCTAAAACACCTCTAAACTTTTGGCAATTCTTCAAACTACCCTTAAATTTTTATTAATATTATAATATATTTTTGGGCAAAAATTAAAACAAATTTCCATGGAATTAAATATCTATATTCTAATAATAACTAAAAAGAAAAAAAAATCCGAATTTAAAGAAAATAATATTTTAAATCTACTTAATAGATAAATTAAAAAAATATTTTAATTAAGTTAAAATTATTATAACTTGATTGAAATATTAAAATATTTTTTACCAACTTATTTAAAATTAATCAAAAATCATTCTAATTTGATTAAAATTTAAAACACTCGTCATGACTTAACTCTTACAATATCAATTTAAAGTGAAATAATTTTCACTAAATTTATGTCGTTTTGATTAAATTTAAGTTGGTAAAAAAATATTTGATGTGTAATAATTTGATCAAATTGGATAAAAAAAATTAAGGTCATTTACTTACTTTGGGTGTTGTTTTAATATATTTTATAAAAAGGCGGAAAGGGATTAAAAAAAGATTTTTATCTTTTTTTTTTTTTACTATTATATATATATTGCGTCCGGCCATTCCCCGGTCGGTCACCGGTCGAATTGCGGCCGGTGCCGAGGAGAAGAACGGCGGGGTCGGAGTTGTCGCGTACGCGATGCGCAGGAAGGGACGCACAGGCTTTCACGGCGACGAATTCCGGTGACAACGGCGACGGGCAGGCGGCGACGCTAACACGCGCACAGAGAGGGACGCGCAGGCTAACAATTCTCTCTCTATATATATATATATAAGATTGTTACGCCGACAGCCCATTTTCCTGTGCGTAATAAATGAAAATATATAGTAATCCACCACGACAATTAAATTCTACCACTTTCACTGTCGAATTCTGGCCAAATTGTGGCCTGAATCCGGCTATGGGCGGACCGACGTTAAAGTTTAACCTAACGACGGTCAGATTTCGACTACGATTCGGTCAGATTCTGACTGATTTTAGTGACGATCAGACAACACTGGCATCACCTAGAATTCAAGAATTAGTCTATAGTATTATCATCATCGACGCCGAAGAAATCAATTACTGATCACCAGAATCACGTGCATCGCGCACGAACGTGCAGGGGATGAACAGACATCGTATTAAATTTGTATGTGCACGACAATTAATCAGTAAATGTGTGCAATTGCACAGTGACTTTCGATCGAAATCGTCATTGCTGTGTTGGATTCCAACCAAAATCATTGTTGCTACCTTGGACTTCGTGTCCGGTCACGATCCGACCGAACTCAGTATCTAACCTGGCCGTGGTCGGATTCTAACCGCAATTCAATTGAAATCCAGCTAATTATGGTCGTCAGGGACCGTGGCGCTGGCGGCCGCAATCAAACGACACTGATATCCCCTATGATTCAAGGGTTCAGTTATAGTATCATCGTCGTAGCCATAGAAGAAATCGAACCACAAACGATCAATGGTCACAACATCGCACACAGGTGCACGCAAGCGTGCACACGAGCGTCACGCAGGTATAAAATTTGATTTATTGTGTGTCGATTTCTAAATGTCTGTATGCGATGCATAGTAATAAGAAATGCACAGTAATAAAGAATGCACAGTAATCTCTTCTGCTGTTGTTCGACGCCATTCAATTGGAATCCAACTACAGTCCAGCCGAAATTTGATCACAGTCCGATCGAAATTCGACCATGGTCCGATCAAAATCCAACTGCGATCCAATTGAAATTCAACCGTAGTCCGATTGAAATTCAATCGCGGTCCAATTGAAATCTAACTGCGGTCTAGCTGAAGTCGAAGTCCGGCTAGATTATGGTTGGAATCCATTTTTGGTTCAACTAGAGGGATACCAATGATGATTTCAATAGATTTAGAGGTTATGCTATAGTATACATCGCTTTGATAATGGCGATAATGTAAAGGCGATCCTTCAATGCATGAAAAAACATACTGTATATTCCATCTCACACACGTTAGGATAAGACTCACATATTAATATATAGAGAGAGACATATAGTCGATGCAACAGCCTTCAGTGGTGACCGCCGGAAGTAACGTTGCGTAAAACATGCGCTTGGTTGATCAATGTTGAATGTACGTAGTCGATCATATTGGAAATGAATTTATTATGAATAAGAAAAAAAAGGAACTGAGGCGTCTATGTTGAATAATAATACAATATCTGAGTAATTGAAAATCGGGATCACGGATCTTCTTTTAGACGTGTCAGGTGACGTAAAAAAATTGTTCTGAAATGTGCAAAAAAAAAAAAGAAAAAAAAAAGAAGGACGAGAACTGTGCAATCTGTCAATAATTTAAAACTGAATAAATCAATTTTTTTAATTAACCGATCAAAATTTTTAAAAAATTTAAACCGATCAAACTAATAATAAATCTATTAATTTAATTAAAAATTAAAAAAAAAATAATTTTTCAATATGAATCGATTGATGAATTTATTAGTCGAATTGAGTAGTCGACTAAAAAATATTCTATATTGAATTAATGATCATTCAATCAATTAATGGATAATATCAATCAACCGATGCAAACAAATCAAATTGCATGATTGAGTAAAAAAATATTTCAGCGTGAGATAGAATTATAAATTCATGATTTTAAAGTTACAATTCAAATAAATCAATAGACTATTTATATAAATAAATCGATTGTATATTAGTCTAATAAGGTATATCAATCAATTGATTCACTCCAATTTAATTTAATCAATTAAACTGATTATTTTTGCTTCTAAATCAAAATCGAATTTAAGAAAGTGAAAATTGATATTAAAAAAAAAGAACTTCAAAATAAATCCTTCTAATTTTGATCCGTTCGATCAATTTAATCAAACTTTTGCATGGCTTAATTAGACTGTATTTAATTAAATTAGAACCTTCAACCAATGAGATCAACTTTGTGGACATGCATTTTGAGTGAGATTGATTTTTTTTTCTATTTTACAAAACTGAAAGAAAAAAAAACGCCTTTTGATTTTCGTTAAAACGGCACTTTATTTTATAATTTTTTTGGGCTAAATTTGTCCTTTTATTTTATTTTATTTTATTTTGCGTTAAATCTATCCTTCCATTGCACTCTCTGATACATATTTTAAAAAAAATTAAAACGATCATACTTTTTTATGCTTGTAAAGGTGCAATAGAATTAAAAACATAAATTCGATAAAAAAAATATAACATCAGGTATTTTTTTAATAATAAATTTTAAAAATGATCCCTTTCCATAAAAAAAAAGGAACACTCTTGTGTTTTCTTTATTATTATTTTTATTTAAATATAAAAAAATCCCAAAGGTAGATTGTTTCCTTTATTTATATATGAACGGGAAGCCAAAACAGTGTTCGTGCCTCTCCCGACACCACCTGCAAGATACCGCAGAAAGGATAACGAGGGTTTCAGCAAAAACACAGAAACGGGACAGCCATATATGACGCCAATATCCTGACATCCATGCCCAAGTATTGAGCAACTAAAATGTCGTGTTGCCAAATAAAAGCTGATAACTGCACATTAATGATAGTCACTAGACACACTTGCATCTATATAAATCTGATAAAATAAATAAATAGAATAAAAGAAAAGAAAAATAAACTTTTTTACAATCATCGCCAACTGCAACCCATTTAGATGAAACTAATAAAAATAGATAGCGTAGATGAGCGAATCTGTAAAAATGAGGTTGGCTTGGGCTTTTTATCTACACGCTTTTTTTTTTTTTAAAGTTCTGCAAACCAAATTATTGAATTACAACTTTAAAGTATTGCTAAAGAAAGGAAGATCAATGGTATCTGAATTAGGCTATCAAGTGCATGTCTAAATGATCAGAAGTAACCCACTATCGACGGAAGAGAGAAAGTACACTCATCAGCTGATGGGGCAGCCTAATTCTTTAGCTGCAACACTAAGGTAAGCAAGTGTTAGACCACTAGAAAGCCTGCTTTGTGCTTCCCAACGAATGCATTTCTCTATGTCGGCTTGCCAGCTGATGATGCCCAAATTTAAGCATTGGTAGGCTGAATCCGGAATGACCTTCCTATTTACATTCAGACATGTGGACGTTGTTGGACTGCTATGCAATATGTCACGAAGCACTGATGTACTGAGAGCGCGAACATGCGCGCTTGGATGTGAAAGGCAGCGGATTGTTGCTGATAAGCGACACTGCGAATGTTTGTCCCATGGGAAGCTCTAATTTGCATATATTTTGATTATGGTGATCAAAGAAGAAGAAGTGAGGAGATGATGTACCTTAAGCAGGTTTGAGAGGCCATCTGCAACTGCAACGCCCGGTTGTCCCCAGTTTGTAACAAGTTGAACGGCTTTGGCTGTCACCTCGAGGAGCTGCTTGTGGTTAACATATTCTCGCAAGAATAATAACCGGGTTAAAAAGGAAGAAGAATTTGAAACAGATCCGAAACAATTACATCAAAGAGAGAACTTAATAAAGAAGAAAGGCTAAAGATAAAAATCAGTTAAGGAGACGTGGAGCCTATTTAAAGGCTAACTAATCTGAACATTCAAAAATAGTTTATGCAAGCAATAAAAGGTTGCACGAATATACTCATCGAGGCAAGGTTCCATGTCAGGGTTTTGATGCCTGACTGGAAAGAGATGGTTTGGTGGCAACTAGCATACCATATATTGGTATGAGATGGTGCCAATTAGCAGAAATAAGGAACAAGAACAAAGGAGGAAGGGAAGATGAAGAAGTCCAGTGTTGGTAAGAGATGGCATTAATCAACACAAACCGTAAGAAAGAACCAAGGGGAAGAAGAACAAGGAGACTGTGTTATGCCCATGCACGTATGTTCATCTTCTTCCTCCACATTCGAAATCCTTTCTTCTACTTCATGACCACAGCTAGGGCTAATCAGTTATCCACCAGGATGCTTTCATAATAATTTAGGTGACAGTGGTCTTACTAGAACGGTTCCATATCATCAAAGAAAGCCGTGCACGTAAGTAATGCGCTAATAAGTAGGACTAAAATAACTATCAAACTCCTGAGGTTCTTTCAGAAATTACCTCCAATTGAGGCAGGGTGCAAGCTTCACCATCAACAAGCATTCCATCTGTAGCACGGAGTAAAAGATCTGATGCACTTGCCAGAATTATTAGTGCCTCTGGGGTGTCATGGTTTCTCATGAGTTCCACTATCAGCTTCACGATTCTATGGTTTATTCTCCACATTTTCTGTCCTTGCTCATCATCCCTTGTAATCCAGGACTGCAAATCCTTCTCTGCCTGTCCAAACACATTGTTCCAAAAAAATGACCAAAAAAACTGAGAGCACTGAGAGTGCAATGAACTATAAAATTTAACAAAATATATGTATATATAAATGAAAAAATTAACAAAATCTGGACCTGTAGAACAATAGCAGTTGATGCTTTTGTTGGCAGTGCTGAAACTACATTGCAAATTGCGTCTACGACCTAACACGGACAAGAATGGTTATTAGTCTAAGCATGTGATTCTGACCTAATAAAAAATGATAAAGCATTCGAACACTTGACATCATAATGTATCCGAAGAGCCAAACAACAAATTGCATAAGACAAATTAATCCATGTTTATGTTAGATCATTCATTCAACTTTGTGGCCTATCAGCAGACAGCATAAATAGCCCTCCAGAATAATGGAAGGCTATTTATGAGATGAGGCCTACTCGTGGAGAACATAAAATCTTTGTGAAAAGTAACATAATTTTTAACTCTTCATTTGAAAACTAAAGATTTTATTTATGAAGTAACTTAGAAAATAAAATAAAAAAATCAAGGCACTCAATCAACTAAATTGCTTTCTTTTGATCTTGTACTTTATTGAGTTGGTATTAGGATTTTCAAAGCAAATAAAAGACTTGCTTTGTCGGAAGTATGAATGTAATGTTGCAAAGTAATAATTGAGTAGGATTTTGATTCTAAATCTTTTATTTCCAAATAAGACATCCAAATTTGAAAAACGTCAGAGTTGCAAGAAACAATAAATAAAAGAAAGTGATTATGAGATGAGGCTTTTAGGTTATTTCCCTCAGTATTTTTTGTCATATAGTGTTATATTGTCAGTCATATCATGCTTTCTCTACCATTCAATATTTTAAGAAACCTGTCAAGGGACTAATAGACAATTGGCATGTCTTGTGAGATTTACAATCAAATGGCAAAAAATACTGATTCCATATAAATATACCATGATTCTGTTCCATGTTTTTCCTTAGCTACATGGATTGACAATGATTTTTTTCAGTTTAATATGATCCATTGAAGCACAATTTGTCGGTTTAGATAAATGATTTTGACAATGATAAGTTTTGTGGGAGGATCTTGTCACTAGTGAAAGTATTCAGGGAAAGGTAGGATATAATATAGTGTACTCTGTTCGTCTAAACTGTATAAACTCTGAAATAGATTAGTGATCTTCAAAATCTGTCTACCTTTATAACTTTACTAGCAATCCTTTTAGGATGTATATAGCAATGTGCTTGGCAATCTGTTGGCTCAGCATAATCAATGATGCTGAATAGATGGATGAGGCAAACAGGTATCTCTCAGAACAATCGACACAAATTATCATGCAAATGAGGATACCTATATCAAGTATTTAAAATATCAACGCCATTAGATAATATCTTCAATGTGTACCTGCCTCCAACCCTGGTGAGCAGATGTACTTTCAGCACTCATTTTTGTTTCTGGTGCAGCAATCAGTTTATGCCACAACAATGAAACAACAGAGAAACACAATTCCTGTTTCTCCGCAATAACAGATCTTAGAAGAGCTTGTGCACCATAACTATAACCAATGTAGCGATCTGTCATTAAAAAGTTTGCCAAATTTGAAGCCTCCACTGATAAACTTGAAATGCTTTTAGCTGATGTCTCTGTAACAGTCTCAGTAGATAAATTTCTTTTATCACTCTTTGAAGAAATTTTTGATGAACTGCAGGTAGATTCAGAGCATGGGATATCATCAGATTCACACATGCTATTGCTTGCAAAAACTGATAGGCTACCACTTGGGCATGTTGGGTCATCCTTCTGCACCTGTGCATGTACCAAATGTGCTTCCAGAGGTTCAGCCTTATGAACTATGGAGGCAACAACTTTGCCATGTATGTCAATTAAGTTATAAAGTGAAGAAGCCCTAGTAGAGATTTCTACATCCCACTTGCAGCGCATCATGACAGAAAGAGCATTCATGCAAGCTTTTGATCTTCCAAATAACTCGGAAACATGAGCAGCAACCATAGCAGCAGCCACAATCTCATTTGAACTACAACTCCATGAGGTTCCAACAGAAGATGGTTTCAATGAAAACAAGGCTTCTAGAATTCCAAGAATTCGACGAGTGTGAGAGACAGCAGACCTAATGCTATTATGTAACTCATGAGCAAGTCTATTAGTTTTTGCAGCTTTGGTACCTTTTGTTGGACCCTTAGAATCTGTATGAAGGCCATTTTTAGTAATCATGGGGAACAACTGAAGTTCACAAGCCAGTGCACATACAGCTGCAAGGACATAAGAATCAAATGTTGCTACTGGTCCTTGCTTTTTTTGACTTTTGTTTCTGGTACCTGGTTTTCTATTCACAAGCAGATTCCCACTAACCTCATCAGAAGAATAACTACCACATTCTGTTGGCCTTTTACTCCCACCATTTGGCAAAGCTTCATGGCTGACAGAAACTGTTAGCATGACGAATAACAATCGTGATGCAAGGTCCATTGAAGCACAAGATTCCAGAAATAATGAATGGATCATGGTATGAAGCTCTGCTATTGCAAGATTCTTAGTGGTAGACCACATGCTTCCATGAGTTCTTGATTTACTTGATTGCTCAGCAGAATTTTCAGGAGGAAATGTTCTTTTGAGTATAGCTTCTACAGTAGCAACAAATATTCTTATGAGGCATGCTTCAGAGGGGCTTCCTTGAGGAAGATATTCCAAAACCTTCAACAGAGGTAAATACAAATTCCAAGATAAAGGAGGTGGCTGCAATGGAGTTGCAACTACTATTTCAGGCAAGTCAACAGCTGAGGAACTCAGAGGAAGCAAACCATAAGCAGCTTCCCAAATAGTACAGATCCTCCATTCAACATCAGGGCCATGGGCACACAACATTGTTGCAATTCCTTGAGCCGTTGCTTCAATCGAAGCTTCTGAAGTGGGGACTTCAAGCTAGTTGGGAAAGTCATCGGCAACAACATAAGTTAATGACAAGAATCATTTGAACTTGTAAAATAATAGAACATAAACAAATGAAATTGCCTATTAAGGTTAGGACAAGTGGATGACAAAATACCAAGAATTTGAATGTGATTATTTAGCCAAATCAGATCTACCAATAAATAAAACAACACAAACAATACTAACTACCTGTTTCTTGTATGATGATACATATCCACCCAGGGGTTCATGCTGAACATCAGCTCCTTCAGCATGGCTTAAAGGGGGGAAAAGCAATGTAGGTTGTGAAAGTATGCGGAAAAGCAAAGCAGCTGCAGCATCTGCAGCGACACCAGCTCTCATGGACATTGCAATGCCTATTGCACGCAGGAAATGCAAATGCAACCAATTCCTTGGAAGCTGCAGAAGGATGATTAAAGATCTCGGAAATAAAATGCTGATATAAGGTACATGCATTATTAACAATTTATATCAGAATGACATGGATATAAGCTATTTGGAATGAACAAATAGTCATAATTAAAGTATTCGTGGATTATTAAACCCTAGTATTGGACTCAATAGGTACAAGGAAGCCCCTAAATCTTGTAAATTGTCCACTAATTACCCTCTGTGTTTGATTGCCTTTAACCTAGGATATCTTTTGTCTACATAACATATCTTTACTTACATAACTATTATATTATCATTAAAAATAGCTGCAGAGCCAAGCACTGAGAGGCTTCATTATATATACAGTCCTAGTAGCAATCAGGTTATTCCAAAATAAAGCCACATACCATCTATACAGAATCCATAAGGACTATACAATCTAAACCGGTCCTTTGGTAGTTATGTTCAAGTTACTATTGATATGATTAAACTGATTTAGCCAAATAAAGATTATTTATATGGATTGCTTAAATTGATATGCAAACATTTTTATATGATTTTCAAATTGACTATCAAGAATTACTATCTATTTAAATGGTTTATGTTATATTGATTTCTTAGTTTCATATGTAAATTTTTTATATGAAAAGATTGGTTGCTTAAGGTGAACAATTTGATATGTTAAGTGATAATTGTGAAACATTTCGTAAGAATTGCTTAGGTTAGTTAATTTCTCAAATCATGTGGTAGATGTAAACTTGGATATCTCTGGTTCCAAAACAGATAGCAGAGAGAGGCTGTAGTATTCTTTAAGGGTTAGGAAAGAAGAGAGCAGATATTGGATACTCATGCCATGCTAATCACAGTCCTACCATAGATAATAAGTATAAAGATCAGTTTAACTAGCTTACAATTAAATATTGTAAAAAATACTATGTACTTTTGTCAACATATTTAAAGCTCAAAATTTCCAAATATTGATTGCGCATGTCGTAGGTGTTTCCTATAGGATGGTTGATTGGTGCAGCAACAAATTGAAAGGTTCAACAAGAAATTGTCTCAAGGAAGGACAAGTAACTAATTCCACATTTGCCAGGTCAAATGACTAACCCTAATAAATGCCATCAATATGATCACCATTCTTCCAAATAAGTTTTCCTTGTGCCACAGTTAACCATTCGCACCATTAACCACTTAATCTGTATAAGCTCAACCCATTTATACAAATATGAGTTGATAATGTATTAGTCTTTTTCTTGAGAAAGTATTATCCATTTTAGTTAATTTATTAAATTTTCTCATCAAGACCTGTTGGTGTTAATATGACCTTTCCCTGAATCAACTTCATATTTTTTTCCATGCTCATATTACATTTACTCATCCAAGCTTGTTAGTCTTGATATTACCATTCATTGAATCAACTCTATTTTCACATGTCCTTTACCATCATTAATATCACTAAGCTATGTATATCCCAACTATTTCGGATCGGCTTACATGCAACATATCCCTCCATATAACTTTATTCAAGACTATTCTGGATCAGTTCCATTTGCCTCCTCTTCTTCTTCACTTTTGTTGCAGTCATTACTTTGCTTCCCCTCATCCTAAGAGTCTCAAAGGATAAACTGCTACCTCACAACTGAAAACGCTCCTAATTCCTCATCAAGAAACTGGTCCTCTTCTATCTAAACCACTGAGTTTGGCAATCTTAGAACGCTACCAAGTTTCACTGCTTATCTTAAACAAAACCTTTGTGCCAAGCTGAACTCCAAAGCATCGTGCAACCCTCCAAATGCATACCACTAATCAATATGCTTGAAACAAGTGAAGATGAAGGCTTGTATTGCCCGATACAAGTGAAACAAATAAAATTCACATGTGCTGATCTAGATTATGTTTCATTCCCTGTGGGTCATGTTAAAAAATTGACTTTTTGGAATGGTGAAAGTGACATGGTAGAATAAGTGGCAAAGGCTTGAAACAAGTGAATAATTAACAACTAGTATCAAAGCCTTAGTTTTTAGGGAATGGTGAAAGTGACATGGTAGAATAAGTTCAATAAAAAATTGATTTTTTTTGGAAATGTAGATCAGAATTTATCTGCTTCGTGGCTATGTGAGGTTGTTGGCTATGCGACATGGTGAAAATATGCTTGGTTATGCTACGAAAGTGGCCCCACAGAGGCCTCGTGGCTATGCGAGGTCATTGCAACTGCATGGCTAGGTGAGGCCTTCGAAGAGAGACCTTGTGACCAGGTCTGGCCTCCACAAGGCTACCACAAGCTTGTTGAGACCCAGTGGCTAGGTGAGGCCGCCGCGACCTCTCGAAGAGCTCACGACTAGCGTTGTTGGTTGATCATTGGGTTGTACGGGTATATGAAGAAGGATCATCGAAGTTTGCCAAGAGGAAGGACAATTGGTTCTACTCGATTTTGGTGGATGAAAAATAAGGAAAAAATTAATCCACCAATGGATTTAAAATCTCTTCTTTTTTTTTTAAATTTTACATCTAGTAAACAAAGAAAAATATGCCAACTCTTATGAAATTCATCCTTTTCTTCATCCATCCTTTAGAGTCAATAGGGTCATAATTTAAAATTTTGTACCATGCTGGGCAATACGAGCGAAATTTATTGTTTCGCCTGTTGCTCGGCATCACTACCAACACTAGCATCGTGGGGCGCTACAGCAACTCAGTAAGGTCTCAAATCCGTGAGGTCATAAGGCTGTTGTGATCCCACGGTGACTTCTACAAAGTCACAGGGGTGTCATGATACCTACAGCGACTTCATAGGGCACTAGGATACTCACAATGACTTTTTGAGTTTGCAGAGGTGCCATAGTACTCACAGTTACTCCGTGGAGTCATGGGGTGTCATGCCCTCGATGATTCTACGAGATCGTGACACAACCTCCATAGGATCACAGACCCTTCGTGACCCCGTGGAAGTCGTGGCGACATTGCGGAGGTGCACATACCTTTTTCCCCTTTTTTAAAACTATTTTTGATATTTAAATTAAGATTTTTATTTTTAATTAATATATTTTTATATTTAAAAATATAAAATATATTAATTAAAAATAAAAATCTTAATTTAAATATCAAAAATATAAAATACAAAAAAATAATTTTAAAAAATAGAGTAATACTGCGTATAATAGACTCTTCCTCGAGACCCTATATGGTGGGAGCTTCGTGCACCAGACTGCAAAAAAAAAATTATATTTAAAAAGTACCAAAACTATATCGACATGATACAATACGATATCGAAACCGTATCATTCCGATTGCGGACTGAAATCTCGACATGGATTGAGATTTTAAACCATGAATAGGGCATATGTATTTACTTTGAGATCTCAAGTTTACAAACATTAGACCAATGAACATGCATTATTTCAATCAAGAAATCAATAGCCTAATGAAATCATGATGTTTAGGTTAATTGTTTAACCACTAATCCTAAAAGATGGAGATGTTAGAAAAAAATGAATTTATATGATGGACTAGCACATTTGTCTACATAGGACTAAGGAGCATGGAGCATTCAAGCTTCAACACATCCCCTCATGTTTATCATGGCTCAAGGTACAAACTTAGCTTTTTCTTTCTCACACAAGCAAGATTCAAACCTGAAGCTCCTACACTAATACTAACAACTTGTTAGCATATCGAAAGATTTTAGGGTAAGTGATTAGCCAATCAACTTTAACACATCATACACTAAATACATTGAAATTTTCGATTGACTGTTACTTTATCTAAGCGTGGTCATGTCCAAGAAGATTAGTAAATTATAGTTGTATAAGTGGGATTGAAGTATCTTTGTGCAACAAGCAGGGTATGAATTGTAAAAAGGACAACCAAATTGAAGCAGTTTTGGTGGCATAGCTAAAACTTGATCTCTTGATGAGTAATTCAAATGATCATCTATAGAAAATTTTAACAAACACAAATTCTGGAGCTCCTTAATAATCACTAGATTCTCTTTTATTTATAACTGAAATAAAAAACAGTTGCTATATAATAAGACAAGACATGACATCAAAATATCAAACTCATGCTCATTTAGAATATAGCCTTTTCCACAGAGCAAGGATTTAATGTTATGCACCTATGCTTATGCAAATGCTCTTTGGATTATGACAAAACTAGAAATATACACGAGATTTATAATTCATTTCTAGATGCAGATTGAAAAACCTCCCCTTTGAGCCTCTCAACCAATTGAACCAAGGGATCCGACATTCACACGGTATGAGGACTTACTCTCTGTCTAGTTCACCTCCATGAACAGTATGGAGAATCATTATTGACAATTAGCATGTATACCTATCGTGCCACATGACATCTTATCTTAGTGTAGAATTCACATGTCACAAATCCCCCAGCCAACTTCAACAGCACAAATGATCCAATATTTGCATCATTTATTATTCAATCTCTACATGTTCACAATAACAATCTCAGTTCTACTGGAACAATGTTAAAATCCATGGCACAAACTTAGTTTGATGTTTCAATTCAACAATTGCCAGCAGAATATTAATGATTGGGGCAGTGTGTTAATGAACAATCCCATAGAGTCTCGACAAATACCAGCTTTTCTTTTTAATCCACCTAGTATTCATGCAAATAATAAAAATGATTTATTTGAATATTTGTCATACCTACTAATATCATCCAAACTTGGTCCTTGTTTCACTATAACCAATAATTGTTAGCATGCATCTTCTGACAAGCCTTTAAAGCTTCCACAGAGCTGACATCATTACTAAAAAAGGACAATGTTTTAGATCTATATTGGTAGCTGAACCAAATGGGCATTCACTCACCCATTCTACTAGTACAACGAGTTCAACCAATAATGGTCAAAATATATTTAATGCAAAATTCATAACGTATGAAAATTGTGTCAAAATGGCTTGTTATACTGAATTTAGCTGGTTCCAGTCCTACCCAGTGACCATGCTGAATTTGAGTAGGGCTATCTATGAACCAGTGAATGAGACAAATCTTTCCAGTTTCAGGATACTAGGCATTAAACAAAAAGGAGAACAATATAAAAAGAAACAGAGAACAATAATATCTCTCTTTTTAAGATGTTTGATCATTCTGAATATGCGTACCCTCATGCCAGATGCATAATACTCAGCTGCTCGAAGAAGTTCAACTAGTTGCACAGCAGCATCAAGTGCATCTGGTGCCCATGAAGGAGGTGCTTCTAGAAGCCCAAGCAGCAGTCGCTGTGTAGCACTTGGAGTAGCAATCGAATAATACCTGATGATATGAAATTCACAATGAGAAATGTTGAGAACTACTAAAATGTCAGTTAGTGAAGACATAAACATCCACCTATGAAATAGTCGAGCATAAGGCTCAAGAGGAGGCAGCCCTGCAACAAGATGCTCGTCCAAAGGAGTTGTAGGAGGAGGAAGCAATAGTGCTGGGACGGCTGCGGCTGTCAAATTCACAGTCTCATAACGAGATACTTCCTCATCACAAACACCCAGTATGACACCAGCTCCATTAGCCACAGCCCATCTTGGAGTTGATGGCATAAGTTGAGGATGTTTTCCAGATCCACAACTAGAAGCTACAAATGTGAGAAAGGCCTATTAGTGATTACCAACTTGAAGCCCATGGAATAGTAGTGAAGTTAAGAAGAGGAAATGAAGCCCAAGAGCCTGTACTGAAAAAGAGATGGTAATGGCTGATATATGCAGTAGAATCTATGGTGTCACCTTTTGGATTCATCTTTAATACATCTTATTTAAGTAAGATGTCTTATTTTTCTCTCATTTTTACTATTCGATAGATATCCCTTTTCCGTTCTTTTGTATCAAATTGTCGATACAAACATTCAAAAGCTTTATTCTTGACTTCACTCATTACTTTCTTGGTCTCCTTGGCTATTGCATACTTTTTAAAATTTTCTTCGTTCTTACAAATGCACAATAACTTATATTGTACAAGGCATGGGAGAAATGGCATGTTAAGCTTTGATAGCTGCATACATTGTTTTATTAAGATATTACAATTACACCCTTCTGTAGATATAATTTCTTGATTATGATATAAACACAGTGAAATTTTAAAAAAGGGAGGGCTTCAATTTAAAAGTAATTTGCTTAATGAAAGAATTGATTGCCCATTTAATCATTCACTGGAGATGGTAAATTAAGACTCTCCCTTGGGAAATTACATATAAACAATCAACAATACATGTCTTCACAAACGAAATTCTTAATTTTACTAGAAAATTACACAACAAAAACTCAATCTTATATCTCAATCATGTTTTATGTACATCATCTATTATTTATGAAGAGCCAAACTTATATGATGGAGAAAAAGCATTAGGAGTCAGCTATGAGAAGAGAAAAAAATCTAGCCTTTTATGCAAAATCACATGCCAGCTAATATTTTCATATTTCTCCATAAATACAAGCCTAACAAACACTTAGATGTTGCAAGACAAGCTCATGAGACCATCAATTGAGCTACACAATTTAACTAGGCATTGCATCAAGTGGTTTTAGCGCTAAAGACATTCTCAACCTAAGATCCACCTCGCATTCTTCATTGTTATCTCCCTTCAATGTTACTTAGAGCTCTTGTTATGAATATAGGAAATTGGATGTAAATATTGATAATATTATAGGCTTATTTATAATTTTTTAATCTTGATTAATAATATCAATAGATAGAGTGGGGGCTGCCTAGGAGAATAAATCAATTTCCCTAATATGGTGTTAGAGCTATAATCCCTCTTGCATTGCATTGAGCCTACAAGAGCATGTTCCCTCCACTAGTCCCAAGCATGTCTCATATTGATGCTTTTCCACCCTGCTACACCACCATGAGAGTTGTGCAAGTGTTAAGCCATCCTAAAGTTCATCTCCACCTCTAGAGGAAGCAAATTGCTTCATGTAGCTACTCAACTCATGATTAGTTGTCCTCACCCCTCACTTCACTGTAAAAATTGGAGCTTGATCGAGCTAGGGATTTTGATTTTCGCTTCCTCAATTGATATTGTTGCCCTCTTAATCAAGCGACAAGTAAGCTTCTTCTTTTGACCACCACTTCTTTGATCGGTGGCACCCTTCTTTCTATGCCAATGTTAATTAGAACACCTCACCATCCAAGCCATTGAGATTCCTGGATCCACGAAAGTCACATGGGAGTGTATTGATTTGCAATTATTGTTCTCCTTTGGCATTCCATTAATCCCCACCTCTTCTCTTGGTGCTTTGAGACCATATGCACTGATAACCTGTTGCTTGCTTCTGTTGCAATTGTCCTTTGTAAGTACCACATGCTTCTCCATAAGAAATACTCTTCTTTCCTTTGAAGGTACCAACTACACAGAGCAAGGTTTGTTTCTCAAAGGAAGATTAACTAAGTGTGCAAGTTGAAGAGATTGTTGGTGCAATCATTGAATGTGCAGGGTCTTGCAGAAACACACGTGGAGATTGAGAACTTGTGGCTCGACGAGGTTGAGTAAATGGATGTCAGCTTGGCGTAGCCAAGGTGACACGCTCAGTTGCTTGGACGTCTGAAGAGATTGCAGAACAATGGTATGGGACATCTGAGAGACTAAAGAACAAAGAGCACTAAGATGGTGTTAGAGTAGCTCTAAAGTGATGAGCTGATAAAACTAAGTTGGCAGCTTAATGAATTAAGATTTGTAAGTGATTAAAGAAGGTTGCATGAGGTAGACCAAGAGACTACAGGACAAGGAGCATCTATGCAACAAGGATGATAGCCAATGGAGACAGACTACATAGGCAAGAGGTGTAAAGTATGACATTAGGAGGAATTGAGAGCTTGAGTGCATTCAAGGGACATATGCCTGACTAGAGATGATTGAGGGCGAAGTCAAGTTATGACTAGAGATGATTGAGGGTGAAGTCAAGTTACAAGAGTAAGACTTTAGTGCTATGAGGATTAAGTGATCAGTATTCATAGGGACGAGGATAGAATGCAATATAGCAAACTTGACCTTAGAGGTGATCGTAGTCAGGGTTACTGCTCAACTGGCATCAGAGATACTCTAAAGTTCAGACTAGTCAACTGTTGATAGGTGGCAGAAAAACTTACAGCAAGGATCTTGAAGACTTTAAAAAGAGTAGCAGATGGAGGCTTTTAAGATTGGCGAAATAGTGTTGGTTAAACCTATTAGAAGCCTTGTAATTTCCCATAACATTCCTCTTTGTATTCCTTGTAATCTCTTGTGCTTGTAAGTAATTTCTCCATCTCTGAAAGAGTTTCGAGAAGTAAAGATAGTAGTTTTTTGAAAGCGATCCACTGACAGATCATAGACCACGAAGTAGGAGTCCAGGAATTACTGAACTATGTTAAATAAACATGTTAGTGATCGTGGTAAGTGTTGATTGCATGATTACTTTATTTTAGCTGTGCTAATCATGTTTGACCTATTCGATAGCAAGGGTATAGAATCATCATTTGCAAGTTATGATTGCTATTCACCCTCCTAGTACACCTCATGGTCCTAACAGAAATCACCACATGGGTTGAATTAATCTCGGAAACCTTGTTTTGAAAAGTTCAACTATACTCTTCTTCGGTATGGCATGACTAGAAGCATGACTGATCACTTAGTAATTCATTTCTACATAAGGGAAAAATATCTTTCTTATTGTTTATATAGACTATTATCATGACCAGTAATGATTCTATTGGGATCACACAATTGAAGGAAAACTCAATCAACATTTCAAACTAAAGACATAGGTGATCTCCAGTACTTGTATAGAGATGCCTACTCACACATTTACATGTCATTAGTACTAGAAAGGGGAGCTACTAGTTGATCCCAGGAAGGACAAAAAGAATTAATAGGAGTCAATATGATTTGTCAATTTCCAGAGATCATATGTGGAAAACAATTTAAAAAATTCTACACTACCTCAAGAATAATCTAGGAAAACACCTCTTATTTTAAGACCAAGGTCATCTTCAAATTATAGGGTACACTAATGTAGATGGACATCTATTGCATTATTATAGAAAAAGAGAACTATGTTTACAAATCAAATGGACTACTGTGTAGTATGTTACTAGTATCCCTATTGCGTATCCCTACCCCCTCCTCCTCCCCACCAGCCCCCACCCCTTCCACTTTTTCCGAACAACATGGACTACCACATATAGAATTTCCCAACATCATGGGTTATCCAACTTGTATAACCCAGAGGTCCCAAACCCATCTATCAATAGAATTTATCTCCTTTATCCTCCACACCATGTCTTACCATCCCCGCAACTCAATCCCTCCACCCAACACAACAATTGCTAGTGACTCAACCCTCTCAGTCATTGATCTACAACCAAGGTAATTCTTCCACCTCCCTTTCCCCATATAACATTCCAACAACAACCAATTTATTTAAGCATTTAATTAATTTTTCTCACAAAAAGGCAAACAAAAAAACAAAATCCTAGTAAAAAAATCAATATACTTTAGAACCTTAAAACTACCAGAACTCATGACAGCCTAAGATAATATCAAGTTTTTGTTGTTGTGGTATGGTTTACAGTACAACTTTGTACATATTTGTCACTAGTTGTCGAAATTCAACATCAGAAATGACAAGAGATACCGCTACTACTGTACTACTATGAGAGATGTAGATACAAAATATGAGGATCATAAGATCAGGTAGAGGGTAAGCTTGATCTATGAAAACAACTAAAAGTCCAGAAAGCTTTAAAGGATTTGTTGATAAGCTATTTAGTTGATTGACATAAGGAGTTGCACTTAAATCACTCTATCAATGCCAACCCTTCAAAAGTATCACGCAATTCAAATATGGCATCATGACACACAATTACCCCAACCCTATGTTTAGAGAAGAATTAAGCATGACTGTCAAAATCAATTGATACTGGCATGAATTGACCAAGTGGGATTGAGCTACAACATGGAGGGTAAGCTTAATCCATGAAAAAAAAAGTGAATGGGGGTTTTCCTAGAGTGTAGTGTAGGATTTAATGCATGTGCAGGAATTTCTAATACTCAATTATGCTTAGGCTACTACTTCAAATTTATCCATATGGTGTATTGTTCATCTTTGAAGTGCCTTGGGATGCAATTCTATATTAACTTTCATTTCATTTCATCCAATCAGTGAAGGGCTTGACCCCTGACTTGACATAGTGATCCTACACATTTTGGTATTATTTATTCACAAAACCTGCGAGATTTTGGAAAATTGGATTTGTTCATGTTCTACCAATCAAAATAGCCCTCTCTAATTCAGTTAGCCAATCAAGACATATATTTGAGTCTAACTGGCCATCAAATGTAAGGGCTTCAATCTTGATCGTGGTATCTAACTCATGCCCAGGCACATATTGTGCTAATCAGTAACACAAATGCTTGCATGACAATGATAGTTCCCGCAATATGTTGCTCATCCTATAGGTAAGGAAAGAGATGAGTGGTGACTAAGATAGCGAAGAGAGAGATGCCACATGGGTCTGAAGATGCTCTGCAGGTGGTGGTTGCAATGGTACCTGGTGCGGTGGGATGGATGGGGCTGTAATACCACGTCTGAAATTAAGTATCTTATTGTTGTATAAAACAATGTTACATCTTATGCATTTATAGTCATCAGGAATAATTAATTTTATCTTAAAGTAAGGCATTCATTAAGTTATGCATTGAACTGGATTCCATACTTTGTCTAAATGCTACAAAGAATAACATAAATAATACATTGGGAAAAGCACTTGAATTGATATCCAATTATGATGTATAGAAACAGCTTCAGCTAACCTGTTGTAGGAGGCTTTAGTTCTCCACCAGCTGCATATTTTCCCATGACCCCTCCACACCTAATTTGCAAAATATTGTTCAATAATCTGAACTTAGGATATGTATAATGGATGCAAAACCATGTAGAAAAATATTCAAATCAAAACTTATAGATATCTCTTACTGGGTATATCCAATTTGAATTGTAAGAAAAATGCCCAACTTCATAAAAGAAGAAACAAACTAAAATATTTATAGATACCATTTGGTCTCACTATACTTCCTAAAAAAACTATATCGGACTAAGAAGAGATTTTTTTTGTTTCAGGTAAGCTGAGATTCCCCGCAAGCAGCCTAAGGTCTGCATTTTGGATTAATATTTTTATTTATTTAAAAAGCCTCATCTTCAAGGTCCTAAGTGTCAATCCTAAGCATAAACCCTTCTTTGCTCTATCAAGAGGAAGCATTACTTGATCACTTGATTATAGCAAAGAACACATCCACAGCTAAATCTTGCACCAAGCAAGTATGGACTGATAATTGCTAGGATAATGTTAAAACATATATAATTTTTTTTTCAACTACAGTTGGCAGTCCAAAACTGCCAATGTCTATCCCAAGCATAGATGAAAAAGGTTGAGGATTGTATTAAGTTGCCAATTAGCATCAAACACATGCAAAAATTCTATGAATAGATCCATCAAATTATTATGTTAATGCTAAGTTGTTCTTCAAAAGGATCAGGTCCGACTGTAACATCTCAATAAGAACTGTTGCATCTCTATGAGGCCTTGGATGTAGTAGCATTAAATATACAAGAGTTCTCATACTATAGATTGAATAAGAACAAATATTATAGAAATATTGTCTTAGATTTGGAATATAAAACATAGGAACACTCACTAGCAAAGCAGTGAAGATAGTAGAAACTATGATTAAGAATTAATATTTTATTTTTACATAAGACAAAATAGGTAGAAGAGAAGGAAAAGATAAAGAACTCAGGTTTTAAGTTATGGTGTATAAGAAGAAGCAAAATAAGAAATAGAGTAAGGATTATTATAGATAGTTCGTTAAAAAAATGAAGTAGTAAAAGTAATTTAAAAGGGGATAAAATCTCAAAATAGTGATGGCGAAAAAATCTATCAATATAATTAGCATATATACACCTCAAGTAGGATTAGATGAAAATGTCAAATATAGATTTTGAGAAAACCTAGATGAGGTAGTACAAAAAATTTCACTAACCGAAATGATTTTAATAGGAGATTTAAATGGACATGTAGGAGTAAGAAATGGGGAATATAATAGGGTGAGTGAGGGTTATGCTTTTAGAACAAGAAATAAAGAAGGAAAAAATTATATTGGATTTTACAATAGTATATGAACTAATGTATCTTTCAAGAAAAAAGAAGAATACTTGGTTACATTCAAAAGTGGAAATAATAAGTCGCAAATTAATATTTTTATGGTCAAGAAGAAGAATAGAAAAATTTATAACCTACCTAGGAAAAAACTTAACTACCCAACATATGTTAGTAGTATTAGATATATGACACAAATATAGTATGAATAAAAGGAAAATATACACGACTCCTAAAATCAACCGGTAAAAGTTAAAGGACGAGTAAAGTACATTTAAGGAGAGGATAAGAGCATGAATATTAGAAGAAATATATAGTGACTCAAATATAACATGAAATAAGATGACATTAAATTTAAAATGGTGGCCAAGAACATACTCGATGAGTCAAAAGGATATGCATCATCAATTAATATTTTTTAAACTTTCAATTTAATCAATTTTCAAAATTCATAACCGAAACCGAACCAATTTAACAAAATAACCGATATTTTTAAAAAAAAAATTGAACTTCCAAATACACTGAACTAAACTTCTAAAATAATTTAGTTCAGTCGCTTATTTTGGTTGAACTAAAATTTTGCTCACCCTAGGCATGTGTCAAACCTATGGAATGCTAGCCTAATTTTTTATACAGGCGAGTGAAGGTATAGCGAGTTTAGAAGAGTAAATTTGGCAAAAAAAAACAAAAACTTCTCATGATGAATCAAAAAGGGCATCCCTTTGATGATTCTATTAAAAAGGAGCACCCTTTATATTTTTGCCCAATAAAATTTCTATAGCCTCTCTATGCTCTTATCTTTTAGTTAAATTAATTCAACCCATCTAATTGCAGAAACAATTGTTTACTTTTGAAGATATTCATGTTATTTTAATCTTTTTCTCTCTTTTTTCAATTATTCAAGCTACATCTAACTCGTATTAAATATTAGTATTTTTATTTTTAGCCTTTTTGGCAGTAATATACACATGAAATTAGTATTTTTATTTGCTTAATATTTGTCCACATTATAAAAAGTTATACTTTCCAAAGTAAAGGGCCAATTTCAATGCATTGGGACCTTTAGTACACCTATCTATGTTTTAGGTGCTGTAAATTCTTCATTCTCAAAACAAACAATTGGAATAATGATTTTTCAAAAGATGATATGGTAGAAAATAAGCCCAGGCTTCGCACAGAAGAGCAAGAGAATTGAAAGGAAACTTTCAACTTGTCAAGGAATCCTGAAACCAACTATAGGCACAGTACATGAGCAAATGTGAATTAAGATTTTGGTAGCCTTGGCCTTAAGCAAGTCCGGTGTTCTGCCACTTAATTCAGATTGAAGAAAACCTATGAGCAGGAGGCAAAATTCAGAAACATACCATCTGAAATAATCACTTCTAATGCCCAATGGTGCAGCAAGTAATATGTCTGTAATCCACGGAGATAATGGTCGCAGTGGCCTCTTATCATGTTCCTGCTGCACTAGAGTAGATGTTTCTTTCTCAAACTTACTTGTTGTGGCAAGGTTACTACTCTTGCTCCTTTCAGTTTCAGTATTATGATGCTCAACCTTGTGAATTGGCCGATTATAGTGAGTCAAAATGCGTAAGATTTCCCCACACGCCAAGGCCCATTGCTCAGAATACTCTTTCTGCAGCAATCAATTGGCTAAATAAATTACTGACAATTGTGAATTTGTACATGAATTTCAAAGTTAAGATAAATTATTACCATACTTGAAAAGAATGGATTGGTATGGTAAGATTATATACTTTCTCAGAATATTGTACCTCTGCATTTTGGCTGACCAAGGATATGAAAGAAATAAATGGAGGGTCATTTCTATCATACACCAATCTCCCATCGATTATAAGTGAAAGGATAGGATGGACAATTGCATGACCATGTTCTGGATGATGCAAAATAAATACAGCTGTAAATTAAGAAAAGCAGGAATCTGGAGTCAGCAACTTGACACTGGAAATGAGATAGCAATAACTTGAAACTGACAGTAGTAAGGTGTGAATAAGCCAATACCAAGAACTTCATCCAGAAGATGCTTCTCTTTAGAGGGATAATGACTTTGGATTAACTGCACAAGTTGAAGAAACAAGAATGAGTCTTTTGAAGCACTACTTAGTTAATGCAGTGAAATATTTAAATGCTAGTAGTCTTTAGATCAAAAGACAGATTGGCATGATAATTATACCTGAGCTATATCTTCTGAGAAGTCCTCCGAAGTGAATTGACTGAAATATTCAACATAGGCAATGACTTGGGCCTTAAAGAAAAGTCAAATCTATCAGTCATCATTAAAATGAATGACAAAAAAAAAAAAAGAACTTAAACCTGACTTACCACATAGAGATACAAAAAATTGCAATGTCCTGATTATTGGCTTCTTAGTTATTTGTTGATACTTGATTCATTTTTGGATTTTAACAACTAGCCAATGGACGGAAGAGAAAAAGATACTCTCTTGTTTAATAATTAATGGAACTGTGTTGTAATTTAACATCTATTCACAATGAGTTTACCAGTTTTTGCAAATAACTCTTGGGATCACCTACTGATATGTCTTCATTATTGTATCTGGCAAACTTTTTTCAACTAACCACGTAAACTTCTCCAATTTATCTAGCCTGATTATTTAGCTTACAGAGGAAGAGATAAAGCTTGGCATTTTAAAGATTGGTAAGCATATATCACCAGAACCTGATTGTATTACCTGTGAATTCATCTAAACTTTTTATCCAAGGAATGTATTTAGATGACTGAATACTGAATTCTCATCACTATTAGAGGACTGACGTTTGGAAGGTGAAGGATTTCAAACTCATTTTAATTGTCCACATTATTCTGAAAAGCATCTACATATTCTTGCAGGAAGATAAAAAACTGTTTTTATTTAATCACATTATCGTAGATCATTCTTAGTTAGCATTGTTGACGGGGAAAGAATGCCCATTGTTGCCATGAAAACTATCAATTTGTCAGGTAAAATAAGCTATAGCTCTAAAGTTGGATTTTAGAAAGGCCAGGAATCATGTTACCTGGTGGACTCTCTCACTCAATATGCAGGATTTTGACCTTCTAAAGATCTGAATTTTTTGGATATTTTTCTTGGTTTTAGCTAATTGTCCAGTTTGTTCAACTGGACTACTTAAGGGTCAACATGGTGCCGGTGATTGGATTCAACACAGAAGGGTATTAGACAGGAGGAACATTAGCCCCATATTGCTGTTGATTATTGATATTCTATTTGAAGTTTTTGTTAGATAAAAATATAAGATATAAGTCTAATTCATAACTAATGTTATGTTTATGTTTATATAGAATTAGTTACTTTTGGATTTTATGTTGAGTCTATAAATGCATATAATTATTATTTATGATAGGTCATATAATATTTTTGTTTTCTAAATTCCGCATTATAATATGAGCCTCCTTCATTTGGTTAGGTCTCTAAAAAAATATTGCTTGGAAGGGGAGGACAGTGATCTCCCTTACCCTCTCATCTCTCGATCCTTTCTCTCTTTGCTTGTTCAGAACTTTGCAACACCAAGTCTAGATCTATGTCGAAGAAGATCCAACCTGCCTCCACACCCACACAGGTGGTGCTCAAATCAAAATCAGCACTTCCCTTTGACCTCCTTCAACCAACCCTCCTCTTGCCAACACTATTAGAATGGGCAATCTTTGCTCCCTCTCCCCTATGACTAGACACTTGCCTATGGCCTTCCACTGACATCTTTACATCACTTAACAATGTCGCCCATTGCCTCTTATTCCAGCACAAGCAAGAGGATCAAGGTTTCCTCCATTGACAGTGTCCTTTTCCACACAATCCAACGAAACGAACCACCACTCACTGTGAACTTTCTCACACGACGTGGCACTTGCATGAGATTATTAGACTGTTATATAGCAGGCAATCTCATTAATTAGGTTCATCTTAGGAGGAGATTGTAATAAGGCTACACATGGCTTGTAACGATGACTTGATGGAGCATTTGTAAATAAGTTGCTCATAATTGAGGAGAAAATCTCATATGCTATTCAGATACACAAATTCAATATTCTGTACCTTATCCATTGATCCTTTTAAGGCGATTCTCCTAGTTAGAAGGAGAGGTAAGATAATGCTACAAGAGGTAATGCAATTATATATTGCTCGACCGAAAGAGAAAGTAGTTAATTCATAATAGAGAGAAAGTGCACTATGTTCAAATAATCAATGTTGATGACAACTAGAGAGAATTAGATTTACCTAAATAATATTATTTACATATTGGGTATCAAATAAGCACAAATACTACATGGATATAAATTGCTCATATGGATCATTCTGTGGAATCCAGACATGACATTTTTTGTGTATTGACAAATTTATGAACTGAAAATAACTAAACGCTATTTAAAACTACTACTTTTTAGGTTTAGGTCAGGTAATCAGTTCGTGTAAAAATTTTCTAACCAAGCTTTTGCCCATATTTGATTTTTTTTCCTTATATCTTTTATTTCGTTTTATCTCATTCTAGATACAAATCAGTGATTTTGAATTGGTCACAGTTTCCTACCTTTAAAACTGAGCTATCTGTTGAAGTTCATTAAAAAGTTAATAAATATATTTTCTCTATCTCCTTTCATATACCTAATATTGTTTAAATATCTACATCTTAATGGCTCAAAATTTTCTTCATTTTAGGGAAAAACGGGGAGCAGAAACTTTAACTTCTTGTAAGTGATGTAAGTATAAAGCATTTATATACAGCAACTTTTAGTGTCTACATATATCAAATAGTATTGAATATATGAGCCGTGAGGAAGTAACTAAACATTGCAGAAAAAATAAAACTAAGCTCGTCAAGTGATCACTGGAAGGAAAGAGAGACATAACGAAAAAATATCTAAGAAAGGGAGATGGTAGCTACTGGTAAACAAATAAACAATCACTTCCATTCTGTACCTGTTTTTGTTGTTCATCTTGGGGTGGTGGCCAGAAGAGCGACGTGAATTGGAGGCCATCAATCCACTTCTCATTCGCGACAGACATTCTTAACTAATGCCTCTGTAATCTTTTCTCGTTTGCTGAGACCAAGCAAACCCCAGAACCAATATATTGTTTAGCGGTCAGTGACAAAGGTTCCAAATCACTAATTCGCTTCTCCATCCACACCAATCAAACCTAACCGCTTCATCGGTCTAACAAACAGACTCAATACCTAAAACTCGACCAAAGATCTGACAGAAAGCAGGATAATAAAACTCTTTGAGTCATCAAGGTCCAGCTTCAATCCCCGGAAAGGGGCTTCAATCCGCCTAAAACCTTACTGACCACCTCAACCGACCTCAAAGCACATCAATCTTCAAATTTCTGCAGAAGAAACAGCAATCACAGCCAAAAAAAAAAAAACACCAGAAACAATAATCCCAAGCAAAAATAATTAAAAAAAAAAACCACGCAACAGAATTAGCTAAAGAAACATCCGAAGAAAGAAACTCATATATCCTACTGCAAATAGACGGAGCGAACGTTAAGCATCCCCGAGAAACTGAAACAAAAAAAAAAAACAACAACAACAGAAAGGACGGCTAAATTCAAGAAATCCACACAATAAAAGAACACCAAGATCACGAAAAAAATGGAGAGTGCGCATACGTATCCGGACAGATCGTTTGATCTGACGCTAGGGTTTCCAAGAGCTTTCGCAGAGTAGAGTTTGGTTTTTGATTTTGGGAAGTAGGGGTGGCGAGATTAAGCCGAAGGGAGGAGAGCAGAGAAGATTTTTTTTTTTTTTTTCTTTCCAGAGAGATGGAGGGGTTTTCCTATAATTATCAAAACGTATTTGGGTTTTAATAAGCAATAATATTTGGGATCGGGTGAGGGCGAGAGGGAGCGCAGCAAAAGATTCTTGGGCGATACGCGGTGTGCGGCCTGGAGGCTGCCCTTAGCCCTCCCCCCGTCCGACGTGGCGTTGATATTTTTGGCGCATGACACGCGGGCCCCACGCGCCGGACTCTGTTCGATAGGCATGGCCATGCCATCCATCAACACGCCCTCGCATCCGCATCCATCGGTCGCATTGGGGCCGTCGGACCAGACGAGTTGGGCAGCGATGGACGGCTGAGGAGTGCGACGCTGGCGGGGCCCAGGGGTGTAAAAAAATGGGTCGAGTGGACATTGCGGTGACGCAAGTGGACAAGTGGACGATGAAGGGACGAGGGGCGGCGGTGCTTTACGCCATTGGACGGTGGCTGGAGCGAGGTAATTTTCCAAACGTGGCGGCCTGTCGAGACGTACTCGTTTGATACCCAAATAAAAGTATGTTCTTATTTAATAACATAGCTGAGTCAAATTCATTTGAGTTTAACTTTAATTCCTTTAAAATATTATCAACCATTTAGTTGGAGCTTCTTTA
Source organism: Alpinia galanga (assembly GCA_037177395.1). Taxonomy (NCBI): domain Eukaryota; kingdom Viridiplantae; phylum Streptophyta; class Magnoliopsida; order Zingiberales; family Zingiberaceae; genus Alpinia; species Alpinia galanga. Next base: position 282 of record JBAMHZ010446848.1, on the reverse strand, counting down.
ATCGTTTAAAATTTTCTAGTTTAAATTGTTTACATTTTAAACTCATTTGATTAGCTAACGAGTCTGATATTATAAAAATATTTATTTATTTTAATTTTTATTTAGAACATCTGCAACCATAGAATCTAGTTTTACATTGTCACATCCATATAACATCAAAAGTAAATAATTTCATTTCATTGTAAATTTTTTTTTCCAATAATGTGTTCATTTATAGATCTTACTCTTTCTTATAAAATATTCATTTAATATAACATAAGATAATTAAATATATCACTAATA
>JBAMHZ010446752.1:0-21313 GCA_037177395.1 Alpinia galanga | reverse complement strand
ATATTGCTTCCTTATCCGAGAGCAGTAAAGCCTGCAGCTTCTTCTGATCCTACAACGACGGTGAAGGTATGCCCTAATAAAACTTCTTGTTTATATGAACAAAACTTGCAAAGCATGCAGTCTAATAATTTGAGAGAAAGAAAAGTACTCGAAATCTTTTCTTCTCTTCTTCCTTTTGTTGTCTAGTAAGTTTATATTCCTCGAGAATAGATACCAAGCGAACCTGTGATTCGTGAGCATAGTTGATCAGCATCTTATCAAATGAAGTGAGTATAAGAACAAAGAGTTACTTGCACTGTAAGCGTTCAGAAATTCTCAACTCACTCACCCCATCATATAGAAAGGGCTTTTTCCTGTCATCTTCCCAGGCAAAGGTTTTGCTAATAAGATTGTCCACCATAGCTGAAAGCATTTCTTCACTCAATTACATACTAATGAAGGTGGCACACAGCGATAAAGGTGAGACGACGAAGTACCTGGAATTTTGCTAACAGCAATTCGTGCCTTCTCTGCATGTTTTAGGTTTATATGACTACCTCTTCCAGCATTGTACCTCTTTCCATCCTGCACTTGTAGAAAATATAATTGACAGGTTAAATGTGCTGTTCTGAATGTTATTTGGGTCATTGGAGAATCAGAAATACCTGGTTGTATTGCTCAAGCCAGGCTTCTTCTTCACAAGCGGCAAGCCATTTGTTTATTCTATCCATTATATCTCTTCTGCTCAGCGATTCTTCTTTCACCTTTATTATTTGTGCTTCAATATTAGCTAACAGTTCAGAAGGATCTACGAGACCTGAGATGCAGCATATATCAGACAATGACTAAGAAGAAAGAGTTGCCTAAATTCTCTCAAGCTTCATACACAAGGACCAAGAGAAACACCAGAGTCAATCATTGCAGTGGTTTTCTCTGGTTCCGTGCTTGTATCAGGTTCGACATGTGCTCTTCTACATTCTTCCTCCAGTTCTGACCTTCTCTTCAAAACTAGTTCTTTCATTCTGCTAACTTTTAGCTGAGTTAGCCTACTAACTTCAGACTCTACCTGTCAAACATTTAATCCACAGATTATGGAAGTTATTTCAAATGTTCTACGAGACAAGGGGAACTTGAAGTACTCCAATTACCAGACCTGCTCAATCGTCTCGCATGAGAGTGAACCGGCATGGGTAACATTCTGTTCAGGCAAGTCAAGATAACGAGCTAGTTTTACAAAATGCCTCCGCTCTTCTTCTGATGTATCCATTAACTTCCACAGCTCGTATAGTGACTCCATATTTTCACGCATCTATATGAGAAACTATACCAATTAAATCTAGGGGCTGAAAATTGAGAGTTCTGAAAAGAGAATAATCACTCATTACCTTTTGCAGTTGAATCTTTTTGTCAGCTTTTAGCTTCAAGATAGCTTTGGCCAAACCTTCAAGAGTCTTATTGCTAATGCTTGTAGGCTTCCCTGGAGACGTCTCGTGCAAACTTGGGTGCACCTCAACCACTGTTTTTCTGAAATCTAACCCGAGCACGCCACATAAGGAGTGCACCTCACTCACGTACTCCAAAACCTTCTGGAGGCGATCAGACTGGAAGGCAGACAATTTGAGCAATTAATCATCTTTTGTAGAAGCAAATAGTTGATCTGAAGTTATACATGCATAAGTCTCATCTGTGAAGTGTGTGAAGAGCATAACAAAATGGCTATGGAGTTGGGAAACAAAGAAGTTAATTTTCTCTACTTTGTTCATGATAAGAATGAAGTACCTTATCCTTCTGGAGGGCACGAAGTTGGGCATGGTACTCATCGAGCTTTCTTGTTGAGAGATCATATTCATCTATTACGATAGAATTTGTTGTGTTATCCTGTTGGTTTTCATATTCTCTTATCTCCTCACTGATCTTCTCTATCTGAGATCGCAAATCAGAAAAGATTTTGATTCTCTCATCCTTCTTCGCCCTAAGATTATCCAATGTGGAAATGACTGAAGCAAGCTGCTGTCTCAGTGATGCTGGTTTCTTGTCTTTCTGGATTCATAGGCTCATAAAGCACACCACCAGTTAGAAAAGAAAGAAGAAAATAACTGACAGCTACTGGTACCTCTACAAAATGTTCAATCAGTTCTTTTTTCTTATTTCTGAATCCAAGTAACCTTTTTATCAATTCAATCTAAATTGTTCAAAGTTTGTCAGTATCGAGTATACCATTGAATGAAAGGAATGCTCTCCCAGGGAGGCAACCAGAGCTGCAACCTCAGCTTCTTTGGCAGCAACAGACTGATGAAGCTGTGCCTTGGCCTTGCCAGCTTCATCAACCTTCCTCTGGTAAATTTCGATGCACTCCCTTTCGGTATCTGCGAGCATGCGTTCTTGGTCTGCTTTACTTTCCCCGATTTCCTCCCAAATTTGCTGTGATTCAGAAAAAGGGAAAATATGAACCTGTCCTGAGATCATACCTCAATTTCCCAAAAATAATTAGGTAATTTTTTGTTGATTCAGCAAATGTACAGAGGTTTCTTTATCATACTTCAACAAACTATATAGCATCTGTGAATAACCCCCAAATTATGCTATTTTCTAAAAGAAACTTCTATGTTTTCTTCAGGTTATCATCAGAGAAGTTGTTTAGAATATAGAGCTGAAACTTGGGAGCGAAACAGAGAAAGAAGAAATGAAACCTGAAGCTCTTCCAGCAAAGCACCACAGCTCCTGGCCATCCCAGCTGAGAGTCCCACCATCACCTCTCCCTCCTCCAAACCGACCCAAAAAAGAAGAAGGCAGGCAGGCAAAGAAGATGAGGAAACCCAAAAGTTTTAGAATTTAGAAGCTCCCAAGAGGCAGATAAAGAACAGAGAAGGTAAGCAAAGAAGTCAGCATCCTCTTCTTCTGTCTTCCAAAACTCATAATTCCTCCCAATTCTGTTTTTACTTATCACTTCCACCTAAAACTTTAGAAGAGCTGAGCCAAGGGCCCCCATGGTACTCTGCATGAGTTACCAGAAGAAGAGGGGAGGGAAAGTGGAAGAAAAGGGAACGCTGCTGCTGTTGCACTCTGCAACTGCAGTGGAGGGAGGGGAAAGCAAAGGGGGAGAGAGTGATGAGTGGAGAGGACAAGGTTAGTAGGGGGTGGGAGCACAAAATGGAAGGAGGACCAAGACAATTTAGTTTCACAGTGCTCAAAAGTGGGCTCAGGAGCTCATCAAAGCTTACGACATTCTTCCAACTGAACCAAATTGAACCGATCAAACAAACCGGAGAAAAACCGATGAATTATCACTTGACCTACGACCTACATTGTGATTATCTGAAACCACTACACCAACTGAATAGCGATACTACACCAAAAACTCCTCTTTTGTAATCCAGTTCGAACCAAACCGAACTCAAATTCTGATCCTCAAGTTAACCGATTGTATTGGTCGATTTGGTTCTTCATCCTCTTTGACACTACTAGCTGAGGGAACAATATTTCAGAGCCAATGATTTGTGTTGGTAGATGCCCCACCTGCTTTTCAAGTCTACTGTTGAAGTGAAAAAAAAAAAGGATGCAAGAAAGTACATTTTCTTTCAACATCTGTTTAGCCATTGGATAGAGTTATCTTCATTGAAACAATAGTTTGGTGGTAAATCACCAATCAATATTTCTGTGTTAATAAAGCTTATCTTGAAATAATGCAGGCAGGAAAATCATCTGAAGAAGAAAAGGAGCAAGGTGAACAAGCCCTGCACCATAGCACTTGATGAGCTGGCCAAACTTGACTCGTACCTAAAAAAAGTTGGCATTAATGATGCTTCTATCTTCACATTTATTTGTACCATTTTTTGTTGTTGTTGTTGTTTGTTTGGTTTGGTTTCATAGTAAAAAGGTAAGACAAGTAAAATTATGGATATTTAAGAGGTCAATGAGATGCAAAACCATATCCACAGCCACGATTGAACTGGTCAATCTGATCTAGGTTTAGAACAAGAGTACTTTACCGACCGACTGAACCGGTCGGTCGATCGGATCTAGGTTTAGAACAATAGTTAACTCAACCAATTGGGAAAATTGGTTGAGCATTAAATAGGAAACAAGGTGAGAAAGAAAGTAGAATTTTGGGGAAATTGACTTTGTTTTGAAGGGCCCCCCTCAATGATTCAAGCTTTGATGTGACTCACCACCAGTTAGCCACTGCAATCTTTGCTGGCCTCCAGCCAATTTTTAGATTTTTTTTTTGTTTTTGTTTTTTAAGCTTTGAAAAATAATGTGTTGGCATGTTTTTCTATAATGGAAAAAAAAAACAAATTTATTCAGTATAAAATTTCTTTCTTGTGTGTGTGTGTGTGTGTATGTGTTTAATAATTTATGTTAGTATCTTTGATAAGATGCATTCTATTGTAGCGTAATTCATACAAAAGAATGTTAGGTATTGTGGATAGTTTAATGAATGGTAGGGCAACTAAATCCTTTTTTTTTCTTTTTGGTGGTGAAAAAGAAGGTCAAGTTGGTGTGGAAGATCAGTGACGAGAGACTAGTGTTCGAACATTTTTTAAGACAAGAATATATTTTTGTTTTCCAAAGTACTCTCAAAGGGCGGTGGAAGATAAAAGTGGAAGAATGTAACTTTTGAAAGGTCATGATCTGAATAATATTGTGTTTGTTTGGGTGGAGCTCGCTTGGTAAACGAGTTAGGGCGATCTCATGTGGTAATAATATTCTTAATATTTGTTGCTGGTCGAGAGACCCAAGAGACAAGAGCAGAATCGATCATATGAACTGGAGCAATGTTTGAAAAGAACAAATTGGAGCCCTTCTAGGAGGTGCTAACTGCGATCCAAGCACCTGAAACAGATTAGAGAGAGCGACAAAGGGCATCGGAGATACTCCGACGCTCAAATCAGAAGAAGAAGAAAAGGAAAAGGTTAAAAGAGAATGGAAAAAAAAACCAATCTTTTACCTCGCTGACCCTACGTCCCTTTATATAAAAAATTAGTGAGAATGTTCTGGGAATGGACAAGAGTAAGAAATATCTCTTCATTAATGCACCCCTCGTGGGGAGACATTCCTCCATAAATACTATGAGCAATAAACTACCAAGATATTATACCTTATTAATGCTTATAAATGGTAGGTAAGGTAGGAACTCCTTACTGTCAGATACCATATAAGCCCTAGAGGTAAGCAGTGTATCTTGAATTGAATATATATATAAATAGAACATCCTCCCGGAGTAGCACGATTAAATAATATGTCTCCCGTTGAGACAAAGATAGATTCACCGAGAGGTCTTCGACAGAGACATAGGGTCTCCTGTCAAGACAGAGATCCACCGAGAGGTCTTCAATCAAGACATAGAAACTAAGTTTCCTGCTGAGATATAAATACTGAAAGGTATGTTGCCAAGACAGACGCTGGATGATCTCCTGCCGAAACATAAATCCACCGAAATTTGGAAACTTCTAGTTCAGTTAACTTCTGAGGCCTAAATAGTTTTCACTCTGTCAATATATTTTATGTTTCTATTTTAAAATGGATCCTCTCTAATAATTGACGTGGTCGAGATCAAAATTATTATGATTAGATATGTTTGTGTCGGAACCCTATGAATTTCACCTCTGTTTCAATATCTTTTGCGAGAATAGTGAACTCGTTGACAATCTTTATTATTGCTCTTTAACAGGATGAATGTTCCGATTGGTAACCATATATCAGTGTCGTACCTTAGATTTTAATAGTCAGTTTTGAAAAAAAACATCTATAGTACTAATATAAATGATAAATTAATTTTTAGATCTCTCAAATCTGAGGTGAGCACCTTTTAGAGGTCACATATCAATCTTAGAGGGTTATGAAATTTCCATGTCACATGATCGATATGGTTGGAAAGTCTCCGTTGTAATATGTCAATCCCTTGGACCGCTTAAGTCAAAATGAAGATTAAAAGGAGAAAACACAGAGAGAATGGACATTAGAGAGAGAAAAAAATGGAGAGGAGAAATTCCTTGTTTCTATGGTTGGAAAGTCCCTTCTGACTCTCAATGAGTCTTTAATGATAAAAAATTTTACTTTATGACTTTCATCAAATCTTTTATGACCCTTATCGAGTTCTTTGTGATTGTTCACACAAGGGGATCTCGTACCTAGTATGGTAATAGATTTGCATAAGAAAGCAAGAGTCAAATCCTAAAAATTACAAGTCTTTTCAGGATGTCTGTCCTCCTACCGTATTAGTCCTTAGTTGAGCACAAAATGTTTCTCATGATTTACCTTTTCCGTATTAATTATAAGACTAATTGACAAAGACGCTGAGAATGAACAATTTTTTTTTTTTCACACAAGAGTTCTTTGTGATTATTGTCGAGTAATTTTTTACACAACTTTTACGTGGACTGTCTTATTCACTCCATCAATGACCATATTGACAAGACAATGAAATAATTTTTAATAATATGCACAAATTTGGTAATAAGTACCGACAAATAATATTTTATAATATTTTTTTATATGAATTTTTAACACTACTACAATTTCAATGTTTTAGGCACACCGAAGCTCATAATTATTTCTTTAATAATAAATTATTTTTTTTAAATAAAAAATAATATTAATCAATTATTTGATAATGATTAAGACTTTAGAAGGTGCACGAGGGCCTTCAATTAATGCGACCTACCTAATTGGAATCCTTCCTTATCTTCCACTCTCAATTAATCATTTGAATTAATGATTAGGGTTTGTCCAATAACAATTTGTTAATTTCATTGTTTTTCTTTTTTAAAAAAAGAAAAAAAAAAGTTTGCTCCAATATCATTCATTAAGCATTCAAGGAAGAAATAGAAAAGTTTGCTCGAATAAATATCGATATGGACGAGGTGGATGAGATCATGGACGACGAGTGTAGGGCCGAGGTCAAACTTATAAATGACATTTGACGAGGCCAAGGTCATAAATGAGGGGATTAAGAATTTTTTTTTTTTTCATCATCTATCACTATTGATGTGTAAAAGGTTGAAATTCATCAACCTAGTAATCCCGACCAGTTTACTTTCAAATCATCATAAAGAAGGTAAATCACGGTGTATCTTTAGTCCTAAAGACGACTAACAAATGCATTAAAGGACAATACTCTCGTATTTATGAGGAATTAATTTATTATTTATCATGAGATGGGTCCAAATAGTTGATTATTGTGCCATTGAATCTGCCTCACCAACTTTATTAAAAATCACAATAATTGTTTTAATAAATTGCCGACACTTGTTGACTACGGATAGTTGGGAAACCAGATTTTTAATATTGTGTATAAATATTTAATTGAGTATTCCAATAAATCGCACTTTTAATATTTATTATTGCTGAATTTCTTTATATATATATATATATATATATATCATCGTCTTCTTATAGAATGAGCAAGAATTAGATATGTTAATTTCTTGCCATCTAAGATGATTATTAATAGATTTCCAAAGCCTTAGTGGTTTGGATCTCAAGGGACTTAAATTCAAGAGAAATCTCCGAGGAGAATTGAACACTCATAGGAGTTCACTCTACTGTTTACTTGGAAAGCTAATTTGTAAGGAAATATAGTAAAACAACTAGAGGAATCGAGGACCGATGATAGGGTAAATTGGTCACTTGGATTAGGTGAATCCAAACTAGTCGAGTAAAATCAAACTACTCGGGTTTGCCAAGTCGAACAAGAATGAGAATCGAGCTAAGGGCAACCAAATGAAGCAAATTAGACGAGTCCAATGGAGTAAAAGCCCAGTATTTTGGGCTGCATGAGAGTAGCAAGCGAGGCCCAAGCCCAATTAGTTGGCGTAGCTCACGACTTGTTTGGGAATAAAAACAAGACAAAATAAATAAAATTAAGTGTGAATAATTGTTTTTAAAATTATATTTATTTTGACTGAGAGGTAATTTGCAAATTGGTAATTAAAATATGTTCTTTAGTAAATATCAAATTATAATATCGGAAAAATTAAATTTATTTTTTATTTTTTTTAAAAAAATGTAAATTATTAATACTGCTGTAAAATATAGAATTTAAGAACTGGACTCGATTTTTAACAGATGAAAATTAAAATAAAATAAGATAGGACAAAGAGGTGCTTGTTGAAGCAGCCCACGCTAATACCTATCTAATGTACTCCCTTCTCGATAGAGATAACTGAGAAAGACAACTAATATGCTAGTACCTATCTAATGTACTCCCTCCTCGATAGAGATAACTGAGAAGAACAACTAATATAACGGTTCTAATTTTTTTTTTCAATTAAAGAGAATGAATGGTGTGGTTTCAAAAAATCTAGGGTCAAATATAATTTTACTAAAATTAAAGGCTAAAGTCATCAAAAAGTACATGAGAAAATTTTCTCTTATGTATTTTTTTCTCCATTTTTAGCACCACCATTATGAACAATATAGATTGTAAGAAGAAAAAGGATGCCTTCTATTTTTGTGATGGATATTTGAATCCTGCTTGTTCTCGTGTTAAAAATGTAATAATTTCTGTCAAGAATATATGCATTGCTGATATCTTGTTGTATAACTTTATAGGCTTTTTCACTAATTCAATTTTCTGCTGAACTCCAACCCTCCCATGATTATAAAATGGGTAATGATAAATATCTACTTCAACATTTTGTATGAACCCAATAAGATCTTTAGATTTCTTGGTCAGGGAAATCTAAATCTGAAGATTTGGGGGTGGGTCAGATTTCCCCTTTTACATGTGTTTTCAGATTTTATAGCTGTAGTATACAAAATATTCAGTTCATTTATATTGCAATATGATCTAAACATGTCTAAACAAACAGATTTGCAAAAGAAAAACATTCGACCAAAACAATAACATGTGCAATGATCAGCAATGTAAAAATTCAAACAAATTTACTAATCCACAGATTAGCATACAGATCAATGAGGCAGTGATGTTTGTACTGAAAAAAATGAGGTTAGAGTTAACCTTTTGACGATATGGCAATGGATCGTATGCAACGAGTATGGAGTTGGAAATGTAAAGGCACTGAAACTTTTGATAAAAACATCATGAGCAATTTTACTGGCACAAAAGTTTATTTCCAGTGAAATAGCAACAAAAATTCAAAATGCAATATTGATACGACATAGAATAGAATGCAGTTTCGCATTAATGCAAGGGAAGAAGTATATGAGCAGTTTAAGTTTTCGCTAAACTATATACGGTGTCATAAAGAATATCAGCACGAACTCAAGTGTGGTATTGATCTGACAAAATATGAAGTTAAGCATTTCCACACAAGGGAAAAGTTACATGCACTGAAGTTCTTGATAAACTAGCTGCAGTGTCCAAAATGAAGACCAGTAACATATGCAAAAACTTCAACAAATTTATTAACACACAAGTTAACTAATCATAAATCGAGCAAAGTTTTGTCGATCGAGGGTTAATTCCTGATCGAGTAGCAACAAAAACTGAAGGTGTGTTATAGATCTGACCAAGTATGAAGCTCTGCATTCCTCGCAAGGGAACAGAAAAGCAAGCAGTGAAGTTTTCGGAAAAGTAGATATGGCATCGAGAGAACTTCAACAAATTTATTAGCTTACAAGTTAACACAAATCAAGTATTGATTCCTCTATCAAAAAAGGGGAGGAGATTAAATTCCAATATTAGCAACAAAAACTCAAAGTGCATTATGGATCTGACAAATGTGAATTTCTGCATTCCTCACAAGGGAACATACAATCAAGCATTGAATTTTCGTTAAACTATTACAGAGACAATTACCAGATCGAGTTATCAGCTCTAAGAAAAATAGTTATTATAATGTAAGAAAGGAAAAGAAGGAAGCAAACCAACAAGCGTAAGAATTAATAGGAGAAATAGAATAAACAAAAAACTAAAGTCTAATTCATCAAGATTGCATAAAAGAACAATTTATAAATTGCCAGTTTTGCTGTGAATCATCCAATTATTGTAGAAGATCTTATAGCGTGCTATCTTAATTATCAAAAGATGCATGAATTAACAATAGCAGGATGCAATCGAAACTATATTTTTAATATCAAAAGATTGGAATTGGGCCACAACAATAAGAAAGGGCAATCATCCAATTATTTTAGAAGATCTTATAGCGTTCCATCTTAACTATCAAAATATGCATGGATTAGCAATTACAGGATGCGATCAAAACTATATTTTTAACATCAAAAGATTGAAACTGGGAGATAACAATCGAAGTGATAGAAAGGCCAAGCCTGCATTTTGAAAATCCCCGTGTTCATTTGAGTTTCTCGATGTGTTGGTTGAGCTGGTTGATGCGGACCAAAAGGCTGGTGACGGAGAAGAGGAGCCAGTAGAGGAGGAGCGCGGCGGCGATGAGGAGGCCGTTGCGCTGGCTCTTCATAATGGACTTCTGGTGGCGGACGTACTCGGAGGGGGTGCACGCGTGCTCCTGCTCGCAGGTAGGTCGCGTCTCGTACTTCCAGTAGATGTCGGCGAGGAGGAAGAGGCAGAAGGGCACCACCGCGAGGAGCGGCTTCAAGGCGCTGCGGACGACGGCGACGAGCCCTCGGCGGAGGACGTTGAGGCCCGGGAGCGTGAGGAAGAGCAGCATGATCGCCTCTGCTCCGGCCGTGTAGCCCAGCACCACCCATTCCAGAGCCATGGAGGCGAGATCGAGATGGATCAGAGCGGAACCTCAACAACCCTAATCGGAGGCCAATGCAGATCGCGAATAGAAGCGACGCGCTTCTTCCGTCGCTTTGACGGGGAAATGAGAGAAGGGAAACACACGTAAATCAACATACACACTACCATACCTTCCCGACATTTGAATTTTTGTCGCCTCATGAGACGGGTCCCAAGCATTTTGGACTCTGACACCTTGAATGGGTTAATAAAACTCCAAACTAGGCAAACCTGACACGTGTTAGACTTTTAGATTTGGGTCAAAATGTAGTAACAATTAATTAACATGTGGAGAAAATAATAATGCTAAGCGTGATCTAAAGATTTGGGTGAATCTAATGTTAGATTATTTGCAATAATCTCATTTTAAAGGCAAATTTGTACATCTTATCCATCTTAAATATTAAAAAAAACAAAAAAACAAACCAATCCGCGATAACTAAATTGAGGAAAACAAGAGAAGCATAATTGATACGATCCATTCAAAACTTCATACTCTAAAGAGTTCATCTCCATGATGAGAACGAACTGATGCTTGTACATATTAAAACAAAATGAATAACTCAACTATGGAGTTTACAATGCTTCTCGGAAGATTACAATTTTATGCGAAAACATGGTAATAATGAATGATTGCAACAACACTAAAAAGGAGGCCTTTTTGATTATACATATAGATGATGTTTGTTTCGGCGGTATATACCGATTTGATTGTAGCGGCCGAGGATGTTGATCAAACAAACTGGTTTAAGTGAAATCATCGTCGGACAAAGCAGAAGTAGGTGTCCTTTTGAGGGAGGATCGACTGCCAAAAGAAGCATTAGGTTTCTCGAGCACATGTAATTTGGGCAATGTTCTTCTTATCGACTTTGACTCCCACGATGCGGTGGTGCCTAGAGTCGCCAAACTCTTTTGGAGGGTGTTTTGATTTTGTTGTTTAAAGTTTGCAGACACCATTAAGTTCCCATGCGTTTGGTTCTGGTTTTGGGATCTGGATGCAGATTCAACAGGAACAAGCTTTCCATCCACCTGATTAGTAAATACAAATGTGACCTGAAATGGAGAATCGATCATGTTAGGTCTGTCAAAGGGGGAAAATACGAAAAACTAAATAAGTTTCATGAAAGATTTTTCAGGCTATGCCACCTGTGAGTAACTTCTCTTTGTCAAAATAAAACCTAGTCATAGGAAAGGAAACCTGTTGGAAAGTAATATTCCTGATCCTGCTATTATTGCAGTTTAAAAAAAAAAGTATCAAGGAGCTATATAATAATGAACCATGAACTTGCTAAGACATGAGGAACAATTATGCAAGTAAGGTTTTTTGTAAGGCACCATATAGTTAATTGTATGTTACAAACCTCATCACCAGCTGACACTTGAAGAATTGCATCAGGTACAGTTGCTGGATCTTGGTGATGGCCCCAGCTTCTCAAATCTTCTTCAGATGGGGTTCCGAGCTGAAAACAGGAAGAGAAAGATAATAGTGTAAGCAAACATCTAACTTTTATAAGAAATGAAACAAGTTCTAGCCTGTTTCTGTGAGCTTTGCAATTTATGCGAGCATCCAGCAACTTCAGCAAATCCACCGATATCGTTCACCAGAACATCGTGCTGCTTTTTTCCTTCACATGAGCCCCCAAGATCATCTACCTCTATCTCAGTCGAATTTCTGTCCATTGCTGTTGGCTCTTTTTTGCAACGGGCACAATTCATGTTTTCGTGAATCTCAGACCTTACAGAATTTAAGTCAAGAAACATAATGATAATCCACCGTATTAGTTAATTAAGAGACATTTTCATGAGAAGTAACATATTGAACTACCTGACATTTTCATGAAAGGTAAAAAGATCACGCAGGTCTTCTGCAGAGAAAAAGTTCCCCTGCAATAACAAGTATCTCAAGCGTCAGGCACCGCTAGGAAGGAAAGCAGAGTAAATGCTTGGGACAATTACACACTTGTGGCATCTCACTTTCTGCTTGCTCCTTCTGAATAACTTTCTGAAGTCCTTCCTTCGACATTTGACGCTGGTACACCTAGTGAAGGTTGTATCAGGATTGCAATCTTGCATTACGAACTGAATTATACTTCAGTGAAACTGTTGACTGTGAGTTAATGGCTTGAAACTCTATGGACATGTCACCCTACAAATTCATGTCTAACCAGGTCCATAGGATTTCTTAACCTGACCAATCTGGTTGTACTCATGTTAGAATTCGAGTCTATAAAGGAGTATTATTCACAAGGTTTCAGTGACCTCATGGAAGCTTTGTCGTAGCTTCGATCTTGTAGAAGTTCCAAACTCACAAATCGAGAACACCTTGCTACCTCCTAAAACACCTTGTGACCTCTACAAAAGCTTCACCATCGTCCGCAGAAGACTCAAGATGTCTTGGGTTGTTCCGCATGCCAGTTGACCAGCAGAATTAGAAGTTTTACCTGTGTCAACTAGCGCAGAATGAGATTTTAATCACTGGTGGAACCTTCTCTCTCAACCAAGAACATGCTGCCTAAAAGTCAAACTACTAACTTCCATGAATTTATTATATGAGATCACTAAGAACTCTTAGTTGGTGTGCCCAAACACTGTTAACAGTCACAAAATTTTACGGTGAAATTGCAAGGTGAAATATTTTGTTTCCTGGATGTATTATGACATAAATTTAGAATTTCAAACCTTTTCTTCTATGGTTCCTGTACTTAAGAATCGATAGATATAGACTCGCTTCTTTTGTCCATCCCTCCACACCCTTGCGGCAGCCTTCAGAGAGAAAAGAAACAATCTGAAGATTACCACCAATTATAGCATTGTAAAAAGGCAGTCTAGTGGAAATAGTACCTGTTTGTCATTAGCAGGGTTCCAATCTGGATCAAAAAGCACCAGACGATTTCCACCAATCAAATTAAGTCCACAGCCACCAGCTTTGCTGCTTAGAAGGAATGCAAACTGATCCTGCTTGGAATCTGTCATATCATTTCGATGAAAAAATGATTGTGCATTTGCTGTGGGTCAAAATGAAGAAGTTACTAACCTTAGATGGATCGTTAAAACAATTGACCAGCTTCTGCCTTTTTCCAATGGATGTAGTTCCATCAAGCCTCAAATAGGGGTACCGTCTTTCCCGGCACAATTGAGCAAAAAGATCCAATGTCTAAAGGAATTCCAAAGGATGAGTTTCAATCATATTGCATTACTGAGCATGGGAGTATGGCAAAGAAAATTCACACAGAACAAATGACTAGTAACTATGAAAGGGAATATATGCCATGGCAAAACTCCAACTGAACATGAATTTTAAAGAAAGTTTTGCTTATCCACCAAAGGATAAGTAAAAGCATTGTGTAACTATAAAAGCTGCATCTAGGACATTACTTTGTTAATCATCTCTGAGTACCAGAGGTCGTGTCCTTGTTATTCCTCTAAAAAGAGTTGTATCGTGGACATCTTGATACTACCTTGAAAAATCCCTGCTGACTAAAAACTAAGATAAAACAAGAAGGTGCTTGGAAATTCAAATACATTTAACATACTCACCTATCCTATAGCAAAAGCTTCAATTGTTTTTGCCAAGACAGACATACAAATGAAAATGCATCTAAAAAAATTGGAATGCCCGAACAATAATGACTAAGAAAAAGTTCAGCGCTTGGATTGTGTTGCACAAGGGTCTTATAGCTGCTACGTGAGAATAGTGTTTGATCATGTGTATAAGCTAAAAATTTTATTGCTTTCAATATACCTCAAATCATTACATAAGAGCTAATTGCACCTATGAAACAAGAGATAAATAAATATTGCCAGAGTATCTGGAATACTAAGGTAAGGTACATATAAAAAAAGCAGATTAAGGAGACTAAATTGGAAAAGCGGACAACAATTAGTCTCATTGCAAGTTGCATATTAGCAATTAATTTTCTTCATTATTATCAAGAGAGAAAAAGGAGTCTAGCACTTTGGCAAGCAATGCTAACTATCAACAAGAATGCACCTGAGTATAGTTGGATACAAGAACGATTCTGTCATCTGTCTTTTGACGAAGATGTCCAAGTAGTCGTGCCAGGACATGCATTTTTCCAGATAGTTCCACCCATACTCCAGCACCACCAGTCCAGGCACCAGATCTACAAAAGTAAATTAAAATCAGGAACAGATGAAAATTTGAGGTTAGTAATCAAATAAAATATCATTTGATTATACCTTCCAGAAAATAATTCAGGAGGAAATAAGCGTATGCAGTCACTGAAACCTGATGTTCCTGATTTATCACTTTTGATAGAATCATATATGAGCTGATCAAAGAAAGGAAAAACAATAATATGGCAGTAAATAGAAATTAAGAGCCAACAAAAAAAGAGATAAGCAAGAGGCCAAAATAATAAATATTACGAGCACATTTTTATTAATGATTAAAATGATTCTTTGGAAGTTAACTCGTATATACCATATTAAGAAGTGACAAAATTACCAAGGTATTGCCAGCAATGAAACCTTACATAAAACAAAATGGTGAGATAAGAACCAAGTAGTAGATTGCAAAAGGGCAAATAGTTGAGATACAAAGGCATCTCTTGTGCCATCACCTACTGACATTTTCAACTGCATACATTTGAAGTTCAATCACTAACTATAATCTCCTGAATTTAAGAGGTTGAGGAAGACTTAAGCCTTACTAATATGGTTTGTTATGTCTAAGAAAATTTCCAAAGTGCCTTGGAACCTATCTTCTTTGGAACAAAGGGCAGCTTGGTGCACGAAGCTCCCGGCAATGTGGGATACTGAAGAAAGAGTCTATTGTACACAACTTTACCCTACTTTGCCAGAAGTTATTTCCATTGACTCGAACCCGTAACCTCCAGAACATTGAAGAAATAAAAATAGAAGGTTAAACAACAAAATAATTTAAGATGATCTACTTGACAGTCATAAGCAGCAAATACTAAATACCTCGAATGTGTCAAGCAACACAAAAATAAATATTTCATAATGTGCTAGTAATATGTATGCCCACACATGGGATCTCCAATCTTTATTCTTAAATCTTAGTAAACACTTCCATTCTGGACAATATGAGCCACCAGATCAGGAGTAGCTTACATGGAACAAAGGTCAATGTTTAACAATGAAATAAAAACAATCACTTGCAGAACCAAAGCAAACCAAAAGGCTAATAAAATGCCTCATACTCTACTTTTATTGTGATAATGTCATGGAGCTATGTTCATCAAACAAGTTGGAAGTGTCAATATTTACCTTTGGATGATTGCATAACTTCTTAAGAGCAGTTATATATGCTAAAATTTTGGATTGCTTCATCTCTTCAGATATGACTCTCTTAACCTATATAAATGAAAATTAATGCAGAAAAATCCCTCATTAGTAAAATTACCTATGAATTCACAAATAAAAGGTACTACATTAACACAAGAATGAGCTCTGACATTTTTTGATTGAATAAAATGGTTGTAGAGTTCAAGTTGCAGAGGAGTCAATTGGCAACATACCACTTCAATTATCTGCATTATAACAATCAAGTTCATATTAAAAATTAAAATCGTTTAAAAATAAAAATGACAACAAAAATTTTAATTATATATAAGCAACAAAGAAGGTTTTTGCTCTTCTCGTAGAAACTGAAATTCTCTTTTCCAATTGAACTTTAGCCTGAGCATAATAATTGTGCAACACAAAAAGGAAGTATACTTGAAATTTAACAGCCAGTAATATATGCTGCAACAGATATGTGAGTGCCATTTATGGTCTCTATCAACTTTTCTATTGAAACACAAAATCTATTCTCCCTAACAACAGATCTAGTGGGGCTTTTTCTTCCAATATTGCAAAACTGGGAATTTTACTTCAAGATACTGGATTGTACATTACTATTCAAATTTGCAATTGGTCTCTATTAAGGAAGCTTAGCTACATGAAACAGAACACAAATCCTCCTTAGTGCCAATAGCAGAGCATATAATTAACTAATTGCTATCGTACTTATAAATAATGCTTACTGCCCTTCTGGTATTTATGCATTTAATATAGAAAATGGGAATACACAAAAATAGTACCAAATATTTAAGTACAAAACTACAAGGGCAAATATATAAGTTGGGAATTATGTCTGTGGTATGCACAAAAGTATGATCTAGAAGAATGTGCAACATTTGATCTCCGCAGAAAGCTTTTGTGTCATTATCAATCATTGTCCTATAAATAGCATATTATCTTGATGTGCAGAGCTGTAAACCTTGTTAAGAAGAGCATCGCTTCTTAAGATAGAATATTCAGCTAGTCTTTGGCAAAGGAAATTTCAAGCTTATAAGAAAAGACAGCATACCTTAGGTGGTAAGTGATTTGACAACAATGTGTTTGTCCTTCTAAGTATAAACTGAAATATGACAAAATAGATCACAGGTAAGCACGAGGAATTTTGCAATATAGTGTTTATTCACAAACCAGCTTTCAGAAACTGCAAACAGTTTCACTCTCACAAATATTTAAATGCATCTCCATGTTGCTATCACTCTCCAAGAAATTTGGTATGTTACGTCATGCATCTAGACTCACATATCCTGATAAATAGTTGTGCTACTACTCACATATATACTCTTCCAGGAAAAGGTATATTGTAGATGATGTCTAGAATTTTTGAGCTTCTTCTAGAAGTTTAAATTCGTATATATGCAATCATGATTGTCCCATATCTATGTTCTTTATACAGACATCTCAGAGTACATTAGTACATATATTTGATCACATCTTGTTGTTTGTGCAGTGTAATTAATTTTCAGAAGCATGATGCAAGATTAGCACTGTTTTCCAAAGAAATTACCTGATTTACTTTTGCACTCAGTTCTGCTGATCTCTCAATACCCAACTTCCTTTCTTCTAGAGTTGCTGTTGGCTCTCGTCCAGAAATTATTGGTGTCTTAAAATAGGACAAGAAAATTAAGGGAACAAATGCAATGATAAAAGCTACATAATTCTCTAAAACAAATACTAATTAACTTGTTCATGAACTAGCTCTAATGAGCTGGACTTGAAATTATTTAATATTCATCAAGCAACTATAGAAATAGATTTAAATAATGTAGAGCATGAACAAAGCACGTTGAATTGAAGTGCAATCCAAACCCTCCTGCTTACATAAAAAATCAATCTAGAAATTGCATGACAACAATAGGTTATATATCATATCATGGTAATTCACTATACTCAATTAGATTGTAAATAACCGTTTTGGGTGCAACCTATGCATGATAAGTTCATTGATAAAGCACATGAAAGAAACTGGAACCAAAATTGAGAATTCCTTGAGTATATCTCATAAACCATTCTCTTCCTGGCTTTTCAAGTTACCTGATTGCTTGGGAGTAAGGATAGATTGGATTGCTATGAAATTTGAAACATCACAAACCAAATTAACTAAACCAGATAGGAATCAGCCAGTATGGAATACCAGGTTATTTCTTCTTTTTCTTTCTGTTGTTCATTTCTATTGTCAAGCATTACAGCCTTCAATCAATCTCTTAAGTAATTATATGTAGGTATTAATTATGCCAGGGTTTCTATTCAAGTTTAATTAATTTATATTTCGGAATGATTTTTTCAACACCAGTAGTTAAGCCATTAAATATAATCATAAAAATTGAATAAAATTATGAATTCCAGGAAAAGTAGAGTAAATTGAATAAAACTAGTATTCTGAGGTATTGGAAAGTGAGCTCCATTTTCAAACAAAAAATTATGTTAAGGAGTCATGGATTTTAGATTGAATAAAAAAATAGCATTACACAAAAATTAATGTGTAAAAAGAGTTCGATAGAGATTCTAAATTTTGAGCTTCATGATTTTAGATTTTAATCTTTTATGATTTTTAACATCTTCCAAATTAGTAAAGGACAAGTTCATTGGCTAAAAGTTTCATGTTATTGCAAAGCAAAACTATAAGTTGATATTGCCCATTAGAACCATGGCAAAGAAACACAAATTTCATACCTTTGCCAGAACATAACCAAATGTACATTCAACATCATGTAGAAAATACTTTATCAATGTATCAAACATTAAGTCACCTCATAGTATCGTCGGAAATATGTAGCATCTCCTAGAATTCCTGGATTTGTAAAGTTTACCATAGCAAAGAATTCTTCAAGATCATTCTGCAGGAAAGAAAAATTGTTGAGATATAATAAACTCAGAAAAATCTTGCATTATAAAAGCAAAAAATCAGGCTACCTGCATTGGTGTTCCTGACAATAGGACACGCCTTAAACAAGGAAGAGCAGCCAATGCCTAATTCAATAAAGGAGATGTAACAGAGAAGAAAGAGGTGAGGTTTAATTTGTGTGTGAAGGAAAAGTGAGTAATATCAGTGTGCATACTAAAATTAAGATTGAATAGCAACCCTAATCAAGATAATGACATTAAGAAGTTCAGAAGCAAATGAATATCAGTTTCAAAATAATAATATCCCATACTCTATTAGTTAGAGTCTGATCATTCTTAAGCCTGTGAGCCTCATCGCATATAAGAAGATCACAACTTCCATTTTTATCAAACTTTGACGAATGCATTCTGAATGTCTCATAAGATATAATAAGCACCTGAAAGAGATTCATGCATCAGAGCCATAAACTTGATCCCTTAAGCTGTCATACTCATCAATACTTTATGGCTTGATGCAACTTTCTAGGAAAAAAGGAGAAAAAAAACCTGAAAAGTACTGCAAGAGTTCAGGAAACTTTCAATCCCAGATAGAACATCGGCTCGTGTGCTTTCACAGAGAGCAACAACTCTAATTTTTCCTCCAATCCACTTATCAATCTCTGATTCCCAATTGCTAACAAGGCTTGTGGGAGTAACAATCATTGAACGCTTAACCATTGGTTGCCCATCAAAGCCTTGACGAAGGAGTGTATACAATAAAGTTATTGATTGCAGTGTCTTACCCAAACTGAAAAGTTTAATAAAAAATTGAGGTAATTAGAAAACTTCAGATTTCTTGGACCATGTGAACCAACAACAAAAAACTATTGTTCTTCATAAAGATGGGATAAAGCCATGTACCCCATGTCGTCAGCCAGAATGCAACCAGAGATACAATCAGAACCAGATAACCCAGATACACATTCAAACATAAATTGAACACCTTCCCTGCATAATATGAGGGGTTGAACATTAATATAAGGGCATTGCAAACACACTCGCTAGGTGGCCTTGCTTCCAAATATCATTTTGTATTTGGTTCAGTTGAAGTTCTCAGCCCACTTCTTAGCAACTAAATTGATACCCTACCTTGACTAAAGAAAGAGACAGTTACATTTAAACAACTGATCAGATCCAAAATCATATTAACTCACGGTAAAGAAAACACGAGGATTTATCTACAAACAGGATGTTCATCTGGATGAGAAGCAAAAAAAAAAAAAACACAATACCTTTGATGAGGACGAAGATAGCGAACAAGTGAGGCATCTACCTCAATTTGAGGCAAACCATTTGTTTTGTCAGTTCCATCTGCCTGCCATAAAATTAAAGGCTCTATCCCAGGTGGCAGAAGATGATCTTCTTTTTCAGGATCATCAAGATTACTGCTAGGTGGATGCTGAATGTAGTCAATGGCTACCAATGGCCTCCTTGGTGCTGATGAACCCCATGGAACAAACCTTTTACGAGCCCAAAGCCGTCGAGATAGTTCATCATTTTGATCCTTGTATCTTTTGGAGCACGGTGGCTTAAATGGTTTTCTAGCCACTGCTGCTCCATCAGAGACAGAAAGAATTCGTGGAATAAGTGGCTGCCTTCTTACATGAAGATTTCCTCTGACAAATAAAGCAAAGATCAGAAAAATTAATGCAACCTAACACAAAACAAATTTCAAATACATGAAATCAAGATAGAGAATGATGTCTAGAGCTAATTAAATGTCCTACTGAGCAACTACCAGTTAAGCTATGTAGAAATTGTTATTTCTAATATCCTACATAACAATGAAAACCTTGCTTTTATATAATGTCAATTAGTATCACAGTCAAAGATTTGCAGATTTCATTTCTTAGGTTAAAATGTTTGCATGCACTTGCATAGTTGAATGAATCCCACTGCCCCTGCATTATGACTCAATTCATAAATTGTATATATATATATAAAAAACCATGATGATTCAATTCAAAACGGTATGCATAGGTTCAAACCAAAATCGGTATGCATAGGTTCAAACCAAAATCAATAATTTTAAGTAGCTTACATATCAAAATCAAACTGATAAACTCAATTTTTTAGTGGGATTCTCTTTGGTATATCATTTTTGGATTATATACACCCGCCTCTAGATCACATTGACTTCTGACCTTATTGCTACGAAACCAAGCGATTTATAACCATATCTAACTACATAAATACTCCTTAACATTCAAGATTTATGTTATTCAGTTGTTGTGCAAAAACAATTTAAATTGTTGAGCTAATTTTACATAATCCTAATTAACTCGTGCGTTTATAAAGCAAATACAATTTTTCTCACTCAGTCATGAAGTACAATTTATCCTTGGGTGTTGTTGTGTTCCTCTTCACTAGTATCCACCTCCCTATCAAGAATTGTCGCATATCCTCCATTGTATCTCCTCAAAATGGACACAAGTTGATGAGCCCACCACCATATGGTAT
>JBAMHZ010446443.1:0-21334 GCA_037177395.1 Alpinia galanga | reverse complement strand
AATAATGTAATTTCATCCTCTGTACTTGCTCTCTTTATAATTAATGAATTTCAGTATACCTTCAAATTCTATATTCCATGGTTGGTCTGATTTCTGTGCATGGACATAGCAAAAACCTCATAAAAGAGAGAATCTAGTCGAGAAAAGAAAAGGAAAGAAAAAAAAAAAAGTAAACAAAAGGAAGCAATAAATAAGAGGATCTAACATTTGAAATTTCCAATAAAGAATGTCTGTAATGCCTTCTTAACAAGAAGTTGCTCTTGTTTCTTACATGCTGCGCATGAGCCAAGAAGTTATACTTGTGGTAAAAATTTATTACGTTCATTTTTAGTATTTGTCACCGTCAGTCCTATGGCAACGGTGAAGAAAAATAAATTCACAGAGAAACTATACTCCTTGATTGATTGACCAGTATAATGGAGGATTTCTAAATCATAGTAAGGAGTTTAGACCCTTGCCGAGAATCGACCCTTATATTCCTTTTAGTAAATCTGTGTTGCGCTAGCCAACAGGCTATCTCATGGGGGACAAGTCAAGAAATTATACGATAATATTAAGAGTGTGTTTGATTCGGTAAATCTGTGTTGCGCTAGCCAACAGATAACAACCGGCTGTCACCTACCACCAACTACAATCGATCATCGCCACCCGCCGCCATTGGTCGCCAGCCTCGCCGCCACGGTCGGTTGCTCACCGTTGTCGTTATCGTCGTCGCCAGTTGCCTACCACTGCCGCTGGTCGTTCGGCCGCCAGTTGCCAACCGCCACCGCCTGCCATCGGCCGCCGACCACCCGCCGCTGGTCACCAATCATGATTGTCGGTTGCTAGTTGTCGGTCGATCATCGACCGATTGATCATCGATCGACTGCCGCTGATCGCTAGTCGACCGTTAGTGCCAATCATTAGTCACCAACCAGAGTCAATCATCAACGACTGTCGACTATTGTTATCATCGATCGTCAATCATCGTCGTCGGTCATTAATTGTCACTGCAGCCTTTTATTACCAGTATAGTTATTGTAATTATCAGTGGTCGCCCGTTGGCATCTCACTAAGCGACGACGACTTCACCTCAATCGATACAATTATAAGTAAATATATTTCAGAGTAAATGAAATCTTATAATTTAACTAAGGATTATATAATAAAATATTAAATTATATTATACTTTAATACCTTCAAATAAATAAATTTTTATTGTATTATCTAAATCAAACAAGTTAAGTGATGTTTCTTTTCTTGTAATTTTGATTATATAATTATCTAATAATTACTTAACTATCCATCGTAATTTTGAATGCATCCTAATCATCAAGATAGAAGGGAGAAAATTATGGATGGGAGAAAGAAAGGATTGCAAAATAAGATGATAATGTGCAACAAAAATATAATTAATCCATCTCTCTCTCTCTTTTTTTTTACACATATCTTTCTATCTTTTTATAACAATTCTGCATTATAATTTAATTAGAACATAAATTAGTGAAAGAAAACAAATCCATGCTACGAATTCGAATCTAGATCAGAAATAAATGGAGCATCTAATGCCCTTCGACTCGGGCAAAATCTCGCCGTCCGATCCCACCACCAGATTGCATTGCACGTGCAAATGATGCTGCCGCGTGTCCCACACCCTCACCTTGAACCGTACGACCGAGCTCAGCTCCAATCGCAGCTCGACCCGTCCGGCTGTCGCTTCTTCCGCCAATTGAGCCGCCATCGCGCTGCCAGACGGGATCGCCGTGCCGTCTATCTTACCGGCGATCACCGTCGTGTTCTTAGGTGGCTGATAGAACGGGAGCATCACCGGCCCCGACGCCACCTGCCGGTCCTGGTAGTAGACCGAACCGGACATGGAGTCGTAATAAATCCCGATCTTCTGGTTCGGGTTCCGGTCCGTGACGTTGAAAGAGAAAGCTGAGTCTGCCAGGGCAGCCGGGTCGGCGACGCCGGGGGCCGAGAAGGCCTCGAGGTGAAACCGGGGGCGGTGCGGGCGGAGGCTGAGCCAGAGAACGAAGAGGATGACGCCGGCGATGAGGAGGAGACAGAGGAGGACGGAGCAGAGGCACTTGGCAAATCGGCTCGTGAGGCTCCGGAGCACACGATTCGACGTCAACCGGGCTCGATCTCGAAAAAGGAATGCCATTGCATGCTTCATGCATTCCTTCCCTGCCATGCTTCTTATAGAGATCAAACTTCAACCTTTTCTTCCTTTTTCTTTTTCTCTAAACTGATCGAAGGAAAGAATATGCTTGAGAAATTGTGCAGGCAAAAGTAATTCCGTTGGTTCATTAGATTCTCATAATGATCATGACACAAAAGTGTTGCAAAGAATCCAAGCAACCAGCAGTCAAAAGTGTAAAATATAAAACCTGTAGATAATTTCACGTAAAATCGATTCATACTGACGCAAAGCAACTCTAATCTAATTGATCGCAGAGCACTTCTTCCTGATCTCACCAGCTGAGCCAGTGAGCACGCCGACGCTAGCCATGTTGATCATGGAGTTCCCGAAATCCTCCATGAAGTCGCCCTGCGAGGCTTCGCCGGCATGACTTAGAACGTAAGCTTTCGTGAAGGGGTGCGTCAGCAGAGCCTCATCAGATTGGAAGACCCCTCGCCTCTTTGATACTCCTCTGTAGTAGCTCGTGTCGAACGTCCGGAAGCTCCCGGGATCCATCTCCACAAACGTGACGGTGTCGTTGGGCTTGCAGATCGTCCTCAGCTTAGACGAGTACTCCTGGTCGAGCGCCGGGGGGACATCGGCGAGGCTGCCCTTGCCGGTGAAGTTGTAGAGGCGGTGGTTGATGGACGAGCAGTGCGAGATGCCGATTGTGTGCGCACCTAATTCAGACAGGGCAGGGCGCTATTTGCATTAAGAGCTCGTAATGTTCAAGGTTTAGAAATGGGAAAAAAATATACACCTGATAAAACAACGAGGTCCTTCACGTTTAATCCTTTGGATTGGAACATGGAGATCAATGTGGTGATGTCTGCAGTGGGCTGTGGCAGCTGATAAGTCTCGTTGGCAAACGACACGAGGCCATCTCTTCGGCCAGTTGGCACAGGCCAAAACTCCCCCCTGCTCTGGATTATGAGACACAGAAGTCGGATGATGATGATCTTTTGCTGCACAAATTTACAGAAATGCAGCAATGCCGCTTACCATAACCACTGCATCTCTAGCCACGAGAGCGAGGATGTCGGCGCAGGAGACGACTCCCGGACAAGCTTTCTCCACCTTGGCCTTCACCCTGTCGATGACTCCAAAGCCTCTGAGTGATAGATTTGGAGTTGCATCCTTCTCGGCTACATTGCCTTCTGTCGAGTTCAGTAATACTGAAGCATCACATCCCTGCACGCACAAACTCAGTCATGGCCTGGTCCTAGTTCAAGGCATTTAAATTGTGAATTCCGTTCAGAAAAATGTTAACACACCCTTACGAAACAATCATGGAAGTGCAACCTCAAGAGAGGAGCAGCAAGGCTTGGAACCAGGTTGAGGATATCAGACACCTCAGAGAACACAATCACTTCAAGATTAGGACATGTCTTGTTGTAGAAATTAACAGTCAAGCCTTGTGCTGCTGCTGGCCTTGATACTAATGACGGCACAAGGCCAAAAGCCAATGTGGACAACAAGACAAAGAGAGTCCTAGAAGCCATTTTAATAAGATGATCTGAAAATTTCATGCTGTAGTAAAAGATCACAGAGAGTGCTTAAATAGAGTCTCTCGTATGGAGTAGGTAGATTTATCTAACAATTATAATTATCATAACCTTATTAAGCAAGGGAACTGTTCCTAACACCTGTTATAGTGAAATAATGACAGAAACATTCAACTGAAATCACGCATTCAAACTCAACATTGTGATTGCACAAAATCACTGCTTAAACAGATACTATTTGTTACAATCGTTAATCATGTTCTTGTGGTGTTGAAGCTAGCCCTGTCATCCTCTCAATGTCCATGATAGCTCATGTTTCTTGTAGTATTAATGTTGTCACGGTAAAAAAAGAGTTTTAGTTTTTACATATTGTAAATAATGATATATGTAAAAAGAAGCCTATGATCATGTAAGGAAATATTACTGAATTTGTTGGAAATCCTTTGGATTGTCGACTCAAAACTGAGTTGTTAAACAGTGAGTAGGCATATCCAGCACATGAATGCAGTTGTTACTGGTTGAGTAGTAAAGGGGAAAAAAAAGACAAGTAACCAACAAATACATTACTTACAAGTCAAGAAGTAGAATTATATATATATACCCTTTGTAAACTTACCAACCGCATGGTGCAAAATGATACTACTTAGATTGGATGATGCTTGACTCTCCAACCATAGTTAGTTTGAACTAGCCCTACACTGAGCTCGGTGCAGGAGGCTTGTGATGAGTTTGCATTAAGTTTGAGTCTCTAAGTCGAGTCTCGCAACTCGTGTGTCATGCTTAGCCAGACATAAAGTCAGATTAGGTCTGAAACAATTGAGCTCCACATGTTATCCTTAATTCTCAGTGTAAGGTCTAATAAGGCACCATCATTACTACTGGTCTAAATGATAAAATAAATTAATAATAATAAACTCATCAAACTCCTTTATTGATTTACAACTCATGTCAATAAATATGAGAGATTAAAAAAAACCCTCAACAGTTACAATTCAATGATTTGAAAGATTCAGATACATTACTAATTGTATATGTAAGGGTATGATGCTGATAAAATTTGAGCAGTCTTTCTTAATTATACAAAATTCACTATTATTTGTTTACTGAAACTTTTTTTTCTCTTTCCAAATTGAATAGACAGACTTTACCATTGATTAAGTCAAATCACATAACATCCTAAAAAAATAACACTGAAATTACTCAATATGATGTTGCAACTTGCAAGACATGAATATTCTTGTAGCAGCAACTTTTAAGAAAGACTATCAGCTTTCTCAAGGCACAAATGTCCAATTTGAGCCCTACAGACACCCTACATGACTCAGGATTGTGCTCATCGTCTACGCTTGATTGAAACCTCCTCCTCCAATTGTTCATCAAAACTTCAGCAATGGGAAGCTAGTCTTGCCTTTGCCCGTTCTAGTGTTGATCTTTATGGCCATATCTTTTGCTTCTGGAACTCAGTTCAGAGTAGGAGGTTCAGGAACTTTGTGCTGCTCCTGATAACAATGATCGGTGATGGGAGCTTTGTCGTGTGCTTTTTGACGTTGAATTTGTTGATAATTATGCAAGTTAGTTTACTGTGCGTGGATGAGTGGAATGTTTGGCCGGTTTAAAGGTATCTATGAGCTTTGTCGTGTGAGCTGGTTGAATAACTTAGAAGAAATATATTGATGGCCTGTTTAATGTAGAAAGAACAATTCTTTTGATTGGTTGTTTTTATCTAACTTTTCAGGGATCCAACTTGCACGACTGTCAAAATAAAGGACAGCTTATTTAAGTAGAAAGTATTCTTCCACACCTTCTTGTGAGCTTTCTCAAGGTGGAATCAGTGTAGATTGAGGTTTAATGGGGCTCCCTCAATGCGGAGTTCTTGCCGTCCTCTCACAAGCTCCATAGATCAAGCTGCCATCAAGAAAGAAGAGGAAGACATGAAAGAAAAGAAAGATATTCCTTTTGTCACAGTCAAACAAGGAAAAATAATCAATTTTCCTTGTAAAATTTTATTCAGAATTTTCTTTTTATACATGAAAATCATTTTCAGCCAAACAACAGACCTGAATATATCAGATATCCATGGATTTTTATGCCCGGTTTCGATAGAATCCTTTTCAACTAATTAAAAGGTTCCCATGTTTGTTAATCATCCAAATCAAAGGACTGTCCAAGACGTAATGTACTGACATGGACAAAGGAACTAAACAAGTGTTCTTCAGCACAAGACATCCATCAGTTCCCTCAATAAAATTGAATCCATCTTCAGCTTCTTCCAGTTCTTGATCACTCATGACTGGAAATGCAACACTATTTTATTCAAAACAAATTTAGCAAAATAATCCTAAAGTACCTTAGGTAAGCTCCTCTCAAGGCTGTGATCATTTTCAGCAACCTGTTTGAAAATTAAAATGAATACATAATCCTAAAGTAAGTTGGCACAATAACTAAAATATAAATAATTTTTTTATATAACCTTAAGACTGGGACTGTTAAACGATGAGGAGGCAGTATCTTGCAAAGCATCATCCTCCTTCTCCCTCTTTAGTCTCAGTTTTCTGCACTCTCTTGATACATTGACTATTGTTGATGAAGCTGAAACTGAAGCAGCGTCAGAGATGATGGAAGTGCAACTCACAACCTGAGATTTCTCCTCTGCTGCCGTGAAGTCCTCCAAGTACATGGTCCATCCACTCTCCTCTGAGCTGCATGGTAGGCTGCTCACAGACGAGTTGATTGATTCCTCCATGTATTTGAGATGGTGGAAAAGCCAAGCGGAGTCCTATTATTTATACATATCAACAAAGAAGACAGAGGGAGAACTTGAGGTGATGATAGAGAAAACATAACAGATAGTTATACCTTGATTATGAAATATCAACTTTTCCTTGTTCCTTTGCTTCATTTTCAGACCTCCCTAGTGCTAGCCTTGAATGATCATTCATGCTCCATAATATCAGCATGGAGGGGGCTCATCCCACATGGGGGCTGCTATTGGATTACAACAAGTGCTCGTGAACCTGTAGTCACAGTTAATGCAGTGAATGTTCATCTAAAGCCAAGGCCCTACTCCGCCCAATTTATTCTGAAAAAGACATCCGCTTGAGCTGATTCCATTTTTCAACCCCCTACTTAACACTTGATCCAGCTACTCCTGCACTCCCATGTTCAGCATTTATACAACCAGGAAATTTGCATGCTTCATGTGTCGATGATTTTTGAGCCTGATTCATGCTCTTTGTATGCGTTATTTTACAGACTGAATGTGATAGGAAAGATAGAGTCATTCACCAATGTTTCAGTGACATCATCATCTATGATTTTCCAGCAGCACAACGAGGAGATTTGTAGGTGTTGAGGATTGATGTCCCTGATAATAGAAAGGGAAGTTGTGAGAGATATGTTCCCAAAGTGTGCCTCTAGGGTTGTTGCTCATTGAACCAAGAAAAGCCTCGTACCCTGTCGAAGAGCACTGACAGAGGCAAGGACGGCAGAAACCTTGGGAACATTACAAATTTGGCAACGACATCACTGTTTATTCCTTACTCGCTGAAGATTGGATCAGGCCTTTCTCTCACATTTAATTACCACAAGAAAGAAAGAGGTTCCCATCTTGAATATTTAAGTGAGGTATCAAAGGATGGTCTGCCAAGCTTTCTCACCAGTCATGGTCATATTTTAAAAACTTGTTGGTGAAAGGACAACAAAAAGAGTAGCAATTATATGATTTTTAATTGATAATCACACGAGTTGGTAAACTTACCCTCTTTAGATCACTTAATCAGCTGGCAGAAGCAACAGTGCTTATATTTAAAACTGTTAGGATTATTCACAAATCGGTAGGTAGAGAGGCTAGTTTGCTCCTTTCACTTGCTGAAAATAAGAGCTTTAGTAAAGACCTGAAGGATATTAGATAATAAGAAAAAAGCTAATAGAGAGAATGCAATTTTGCAAGACTTGTAAAATTGATCCACACATTCGGATTTAAGTAACAATTTAACCACATTTTTTAATCTTTTTCTGCTGCTCAAACAAGATATTGAACATGTCTACCAAGGGCTAGAGGTTGGTTGCGTTTCACTAACTTCTACAATGACTAAACTGGATACCAAAGGGAATTTTGGAAGAACTGAATTGTGATCGAATAGGTTCTAGCTCATGCTTTCTGTACCGAGAAGCCTAAAATTAATTCCTTGATCTCATTGCTAAATGCTCTATCCAAAGCCGTTCTTCCATCGGCATCTTTGACATTATAGTTGGCACCTACTCTCATTATTCCTCAATTTTAAGTCTGTCACCTTCGGCAACAGCTAACATCAACAAGATATCAACAGGATGAATGTTTTGGCTTCGAAGTGCCTCCATTTTATCATATGAACCTTCAACAGTAAGCATTCCCATATAATTGAAATATTGCAAAAAGTAGGCAATGCACAAGTTTAATCTCCTACTAATATGACAGAATGATTTCATGATCATTAAAAAAAACACACAAGCATAGTGCAATTGAACCTCTGTTTCCTACACCTTTGGTATTATCAGAAGAACAAAAATTGGAGAGCGAAAATTTATTGTAGGAACCAATAAGATAACAAGAATAACAAGTATTGCCTAGAATTTCATCATATAGGCGTTATTATACATTTCTACACCCCTTTGCAAGGTTTTGAATATCAGCATCACGATGGGGCATATAATGCAAGTCGAAGAAATCATGGAAGGCACCTCTTGTTCCCTCTGAAATAAATCAAATTTTGCCTAGCCATAGTCAACAATAAGGCACCACCTACAAGCATATGCTAGCCAACTATTGTTCAGAGAGTAGATCATGTCCCAGAAGACCCAATTTCGAGCATGCTAATTGTACTGCACCTTGAGTTGTTCCTAGTAGACCATGTTCACATACAGACTATCAAAATCAATCAGCTGCCTGCAAATTCTGCTCAATGAGTTCTAGTGTCTGTAGCACAGCAAAGTTTGCCAATTTGCCTAATCCCTGCTTCTCATATCTACACCTGAAAAACTATTTATTGCTGATTATTTATTCATAGAATTCAAAACTTTATTCAAAAGCATGAAACCTCCAACCTTTAAAGTTCTAAATACAGTTATTTTTTCTATATTAAGTTATAAACCAAATAGAAATACACATCGTTTCTTTTAAGTCATAGAAGAGCAAAACTGGTATTCAAATAATAGAAGAAACTGAGTATAGTCCTCCTATCAAACATCATATTTCAGAATAAGAAAAAATCTGCAAGAACTAAGTTTTGCAAACATAAATTATATGTACAAAAATATGGACTTTAAGTACCAAATTAAGACATGATGGAATAAGTAACATCCATGCAAGTTATAATTAAACAAGTGTACCACTTTATCTCAACTTCCAAGTGGGCTTGTGTGCACTAAAACTCTAGCTATGGTTTTTTTTTTTTTTATGGATGTGGATGTCATGTGCGTAGAAACCAGTTAACCCGCTTTTCTGTTACTATTGATGTGCTGATAATATATAAAGGGCTACGGTCTCCATAAGATTTAGCCAATTGATTTATCTTTCACCCCATCCGAAAGAGGAATACAGTTACTGTCGCCTTAACTCTTATGAAAAATCAAGCTCTGGTGCACTTCTGCTTCTTGATCTTCAAGTTGATCTGGCGATACCAAGGTGATCGGTTCAGGTGCAATTTACAATTTATTCACTTCTGTTTTTATCGCATCTTTTGTATATCGCAAAAAATTGCTATATATCGATGACAAAATCTTGTGATTGAACTTGTTTGAGTCTTTGATTCATATGCGGTAGCATGGTTCACGTAGTTTCGAATCTATCAGAAAGCACATAGATAACATCATACTGCAATATTATTATCTACTTTCTCGTTCCTTAATCGTTCCATGAAGTCGCTTCTCTTTTCCCCATTACCATTTTCGACGTATCAAATTTTATGCCCTTTCATCAATCATAGGACCATGAAGTTCTCGTCGTGCCAACTTTATGTCCCATAGCGCGTTACGAAACCCTGAATCACCAACAATGAATAAAAAATACAAGGAATGCTGCAGGATTACGAGTAAAGGCTAACCTGTTCTACATCATCCCGCTTCTGACTTCCATATATACCAGCTCCTTCAGAGTCAACTCCCCGATTCCCAAATCGAAACTAGCAAGTGGTTCTATACCCGTTCGTCTCAGGTCCCATTCGGACCTCAACCTAAGGGCGTTAAACCATCCGAGCCGTCTCGTGAACGCAAGAAACGCAGAGCTCAGCCTCCCCGAAGACGAGGAAGGAGAAGTAGTAGCAAGGGGAATTTGGTAACATAAGGTGCAGGGAAGAGAGACTATGTCGGTCGGTCGCTAGCTCACCCCCGCACCCTACTGGCGGAAGACGAAGACGAAGACGAAGACGACGACGAAGACGAAAGGTGAGATTTTTCCCACATAGCAGAACCCACAGACGTGTCGCACTTTGATTCGAATGCTCGAGCGGACCCACAGTGGATGTTTAACGGTATTACAGAATTATTTATCATAATTCTCTTCCTCGCCCCAATAGCTTCCTATTTATCCCACAGTTTTGGATGCACTGGAAGACGAGCATCGTTATTCAACAACTAAAAATTAATTAATTGATCAGATAATAAAATAGATTTTTCATCACAAATATTTCAAAATTATTTTTAAAGAAATTGTAAAATACATAATAATCAATTACATAATCAATTTCGAAAAATAAAAAAAAGGTGAAATTCATAAAAAAAAATCATTAAGAGATTTTTGATAATACAGAAATAAGTAAAAAACATTTTACTTTTGATGCCATATTAATGTGATATCGTAGGAAACAGTAAAAAATTCTCTAATGATTTCTATGCTCTCTATCGGTTCCTACCAACTTAGACATTGACAAGTGACTTTAGATGCAGTGGAGATTCAGCCAATAAGAAGCATTAATATCACTGATTACAATTTAGTTCGAATGCAAAATCCGAAAGTAATTAGAAACGATAGCAGATTCCTAAAATTCTCAATGCAAAAGAAGAATAAAAGCAAACTTATTGATATAACTCATTTCTTCTTCCACGAAAAAATGTAATAAAAAAAAAACAATGAAATGAGAAAGCACAGTAAAAGACATTGCCTGAAGGTGATGGCCACTGTATGGAGGCAATCGATCACCCGAAGGCAGACCAACTCGTCACATTACAGAATTCATTTCATCATAGTCCTTCACTCTCATAGCAATGGAACAAAAATAAAAGACTGTTAGGGTTTATCATAGTAAAAACTTCAACAGAAGGTCGCATCCTTCTATTTTCCAGAGACAAAAAGTCAGAGTGAATGCATTGCAAAGAAGTGAAATGAACAATGTCAAGCCCCAAGAGGTAATTCAGATGGCCAGCACAGCCGTATTAAAGCTTGAAAGAGCAAGAGATTGATTATTGAAGTTCACCGCCAGGTTACCGATGACTTCACATTTCTGCGCTGGCCACCTGACACTTAATTTATCTCTCCACACGTAGGGAGGGTAGTGAAGGGTCATTAATGTGATGGTTCCACATTTTTTTAAATGAACAGTATTACTGTTTCAAGATCAGACATTATAGCTAAAGCCAAGGTGACAGCAATCTCCTCTACTAAACCAGCATTATGTGACAGGTAAACACCCACTGCATTATCAAGTGATACAGTTTGTAGTGGCATATTAACTAAAGCTAGTAAAGGTAGTTAATGAGTAAAGAAATACAGGTATGGAAATGAATGATATAAAAGTATACAAATACCAAGAACCAAATGAGCTGCGCTCACTGATATCAGAAAATGAATTATGGCTCTGATGACCAGTTCTTTAATTTTTCCTGGTTATAGGCTGAGAGGAATTTTTTTCTCAGTTCCAAGGATTAGCAGTCAAACAACTCAATGTCCATTTTGACCATCTAAAGCACATTTCTGAATTTCTTTCTGGATATTTATGGACTATATTAACATAAAAGGTATACGTGATATTTACAATTCATATGAGATGCCTCATCAATTTCCTACTGCTAAAAACAAAATGTTCAAGAAAGGTTTATCGTTGGAGTGAAGAAAAGCAAAGATCAAACTGGAAACATACAGAATTAGGCAATAGTGTGCTAAATCTACATTAAATCCTAATAATTAATCTAAAAATAGGAATGTGAGCAGAGAAATAGATCAGACCAATCTAATAAATTAGAATGACATTCATACTTGTCACATTTGAGCAAAAATTGTCAAAGAACTTTGATGAGCTAGTGAACTTGTACAACTCAAAGTCTAATAGTATCATACTGACAAACACTGGACCCTGTCGATCATCTCAACAAATACATGACAAAAATTTCAATTGATGAGGCATACAAGCATAAAATACTTACAAGTAGTGTGCGCAAGAAATTGTATTATAGAGCAGAAAACAATTGTTAGGGAAATAAACCAAGACCAAGAGATCACCATGCTACATCTCCCAAGTCATGAGCATCAGCCCACAATCATGTAAGTCAATGAGAAATTCACTGTGCGCTCAAGTCAGATTTCTAGTCTGCATCGGTATTGCATAATTTTCCATGGTACCTGCAATGAGACTATATCCGACCCAAGCATGATGATCTCCAAACAGTAAGTAGCCAATGCTAGAATTTCATGACTTAATCCTTTGTGCAGTGTGCATCTGTACCATGTCGACTGCAATGACGATAACCCATACTACTAAGGAACTTCCTGATCTGATCCATGGTAGTGTTGCTTGCCTGGAGTAACTTTTCATCTTCCTCATAGATAAGGTAAGGAGCTTCACTTTTGCCTCTAGACAAGAGCTTTGAGGCACCTCTAAGTACATGGTATTCCCACCCCTGAACATCAATCTTGATTAGCAGAATCCGCTCTGCATCAGAAATTACCTCATCCAATGGTACTGTCGCCACTTCCACAGCAATCTCTTGGTTAGACTTGAATGCAAGCTTAGCTCCAGTTGCGGAGATTGCACTGTTGTCAAGCCGGCCAACCAACTGAATCATCATGAAAAAAATATATCATAATCAGCAAGTGCTCACTTGTGCTGCTATCTTGCATATGATGCATAGTAGACCAATTATGATTTACTAGCCATCAAAACAATCAAATTGTAAGTGTAATACCTGCTTTTAAAATGAGTGACCTAGTTGTCAATTGTGAAATTAGGACCTTCTTGCAAATTTATTAATTAAATCCCTAGCCTTTCCTTCTCTACTGATTCTATTACTTCTTCGAAACAACAGCAGCTGTTTTCAGTGACTGGATCAACCTCTTCTACTCTCTGCAGCATCACCCTCACCGCGATATTGAGTCAAATCTAACCACTTCCTCTGCTCGAAGAATGCCCCAGCAGCAGCAGCTTGGTCAACACCTTGCAGTGAGATCTGATTGTAGCTGTCACCTCCTTCACTCAAATTAAGCCACATCATCTCAATCAATCAGTTACTTTCGCACACGCTGAGCTTTTTCACCACAATCCCATCCACCTCGATGGAAGCCAATACCTGTCCTCCGTGTGCCATCTAAGCCACATAATCTCTATGGGAAGAGGTTGGGGGACTCAATGTTTCCCTCCTTGTTTCCCAACCTATCCTTCCCTCAGAGACGCCATAGCTTCCACACCTCTCCCAGGTGTTGCCCTTGCTTCTGTTGGTGAGTCAACACCGTCTTGCCCCTCCCTTGGGGTAATGCGATCAGTAGCTGAGGCCTATACCTCTCCCTTTTATGTGGTAACATTATGCAGTTCTATGGTTTCTGATCATTCGGTTCTACTTAGCACTAATGTACAAGTTCTTGCATGTTTCATCCAACACAGCTAAGCACAATGATTCCGGCAATGCAGTCATTGTCTGTGTGCTTGTCTCATAACATGAATATCGTCTTGTATGAACCTAATTTGGATACCCAAAGTTATTGAAATTTTTGCTTAAGTAGCCCTAAGAAAAGGACATTCGGCATTATTGCATTTATAATTTAAAATGAAGTACTGTAGATCAATATTGCTTAATTGATTCCTCATCCTTAATCGATAGAAAGCTAAAAAAATCTTAAATTTCTCCAAGGACAATATATGCAAAGAAAATCAACCTGAATGCCCAACAATTAAGGCGATGATCGATGCTACCTTGTGAAATGTAATGTTCCCAATCCGATCCGAGGCAGCTGCAGCATAGACAGTTACCCGATCCCCTGCCCGATTCAAGAACACGCCGTCGCAGATCCTCTGCAGATTCTCAGACACCGGTTCGAACGCGACCACTCTGAACCCCATCGCAGCAGCCGCGAAGGTCGCCATCCCCACATTGGCCCCCACGTCCACCACCAACCCCGCGTCCTTCTCCTTCCCCTCCAGAAACTCTTGCAACGTCGCCGAGATGTCGGGACGGCGAAAGGGCTTCCCCTTGAGCATGCGGGCTATGTTCTTGTGTGGCTTCTCTGGGAGGGATCCGAAGTCAGAAAGAGAATACAGGAATGGATGTTTGACGCCCTCGACGAGGCTGGCAAATACCGGCGACGCCTGCGGGCAGGCGTGGCAGTCGAAGGGCCGGATCCCGGCAGGGGATAGGGCGAGCGTCTCACGGCCGCGGAGTGGTGTGGATCTGGAGGAGGAGCAGAAGAAGAAGAGGAATAGGAGAAAGGAGAAGGAGAGGAGAAAGGAGATTATGGCTCTCGGGGAGAAGAGGTGCGAGGGCTTCTCCCTCCTCCACGCGTTCGCCATTGCTGCAATCAGAAAGGAACTGGCTGAACTACTGTAATCGCTTACTGCAACAGCTTTGATGGAGACGAGAGTTTCGGCTACCCGGCCCGGCCCACGAACAATCCGCACATCGTTTATATGTGCGGACGCGCGCATGGGTCGAACACCGTGCGGCATCAAAGGCAAATAATATCTTCCCTCTCGCACGCCGGCACTATAAATATTCTGCGCTTGCCACTTTTGACGGTCTCTCATCGACTCATCCCCTTGTTTCTAGGGTTAGGGTTCTTTCCGACCCGACCTCCCTTTTATCACATCCTGATCTTTCTCGCGTTTATCCCTCTTATCGAATTGTGAGCGTGGCGGACCTCCGGTGATCGATTTGTATCATTCAAATCCCGATTTAAACGCCGGACTTCGTTGGCCGTTTCCTTAGCTCTGGAATGATGCAGACGGGTGGTGGAATGGTTCAGCCCCAGCCAATGGCACCGCCACCGATGGA
The DNA here is from genome assembly GCA_037177395.1 of Alpinia galanga. Lineage (NCBI taxonomy): Eukaryota > Viridiplantae > Streptophyta > Magnoliopsida > Zingiberales > Zingiberaceae > Alpinia > Alpinia galanga. The sequence continues at coordinate 6,436 of JBAMHZ010446443.1, read as the reverse complement.
CCAGCAGCAACCTCCCCAGCAGTGGATGATGATGGCGCAGCCTCCCCCGCCCCCTCAAGTGCAGTACTACCAGACTGGCCCAGCGCCGCCCATGTGGAACCAGCAGCCTTCCCAGGTGCCACAGCCGGTCCCCCAGCCTCAGTACCAGGGCTCGCCATCGATTCCACCTCCCCAGATGCAGTACCAGGCAGCGTCAGCTCCAGCCCCGTCTCAAGCATTGGCACCGCAGCCTTCTTCAGCTGATGAGTTTCGGACGCTTTGGATTGGTGAATTGCAGTATTGGATGGACGAAAATTATCTCTACGGTTGCTTTTCTCATACTGGAGAGGTTGTTTCAGTTAAAGTAATCCGCAATAAGCAGACTGGGCAGTTTGAGGGTTATGGATTTATCGAGTTTGTATCTCGTGTTGCTGCAGATCGAGTTGTTCAATTGTACAATGGTCAAGTAATGCCCAACTCAGAACAAGTTTTCAGACTGAATTGGGCAACAAGTGGAGCAGGTGAGAAACACGGTGATGGTGTTGATTATACAATTTTTGTTGGGGATTTAGCTGCAGATGTCACTGATTATTTGCTACAAGAGACATTTAAGAATCACTACCCATCAGTCAAGGGTGCCCGAGTTGTTACAGATAGGCTGACTGGGCGCACCAAGGGTTATGGGTTTGTTAAGTTTGGTGATCCAAATGAGCAGGCAAGGGCCATGACAGAAATGAATGGTTTTTACTGTTCGACAAGACCCATGAGAATTGGTCCAGCTGCTAATAAGAAGACTCTGGTAACCCAACAGCAATTCTCTACAAATGGTATGTGATCATAGTTTCTGAAATTCCATTTTTGTTCACATAGCAGCCCCATTCTGTTATTGGATGTGAAATTCCTCTTGATTTATTGCTTGAAGATTTAAATGTTGTATTTGTAATGTAACATGTCATGCATACTTTGTTGTGAAGTAATCTGACCTTAGATTTACTGTACTAACTTCAAGTTGAATCTTGATGTTAAGGTCATTTCTTTCTTTCTACCAGTTTCCTTCGAGAACATATCCTTTGTGAAATTGGGGTCATCAAAAATATTATTTAACAAAGAGCTCTTATAGAAACTTATGTTGTCTCAAAGCAGGATTCCATACTTCCTTGTTTTAGGACATGGAATTGGCTTCAGCTGAGATGCATATCCACTAATACTGGTGGCCTAGTTAGGTCAGTGTTTTGATATTGCCATAGTGTGTCTTGTCCTTTCTTGTGGCTTTATTGCTACAAATTTTTTGTATATTTATTGAATTATTGCAAGCTATTTTTGATCTCAACTCTTTGTCTCTTACTTGCTCCTGTATTTTAATTCTCTCGGTTTCTTGTATTTGGCATCTACCAGTCAAATTTATTACTGCTATAATCATCTAGCTGATCAAGCCTTTTCTTTGGTTATTCATTCTTTTGCATCTACCGGTTACTTTTTTATTCCATCTACAACAAAGTATTTTATTCTATTTTTGGAAGAAGAACATGTGATGTAGGTTATTGTTCTTTGGGGTTTCCTAAATTTATGACTCTGATCCTTATCCTTCAGCCTTATTGTGTTCCCTTAAGTCTTTACTGGTATGTAAGTTATTGCACTAGCCTTTTAATAGATATATTAAGATAATTTTATGTTATTTTACTTTTTCTATTAAAAAGCATTATTAAGAGTATTTCGCAGTGAAAGTCATTTTTTTTTGCAATGACTTCCCTCTAATAAATATCCAGAGAAGCCGACATGATTCCAGTTGACATTACTGGCATACTTTTTCTGTCTTATGTTACTATTGAATTCAGTTTCTAAATTATTTGTTTCTTTCAGCTGATTTATTTCAGCTTTATGCTAAGAAAAATCGTAACCAATACACTTATTGGTACATTACTGGCATACCTTTTCTTCTGTTCTTTTTCTTAAGAGGATTGGGACATGCATGTACTTTTCAGTTCAAGTACAAGACTGCAGTTATTGGTGGAAGTGACCTATCAGTGGAGTAGTTTCATTGCCCTTCATTATGGTGAGGAAGTGACCTATCAGTGGTTTGGATGAAAGAACAAGGCCTTGGTGCTTGGAAAACCAGATAGAGGTGATGATAGGGAGGCAGTGCTGGCAACTGCCAAATGGGGTCTTGAGAACTTGGGTGGCTGGTTGGAAATTTGATGAATATTAATCGCAGCTCATTTTTGTTGCTGCATGGTCAGTCCGTGATAACAAAAAAAATTCATATGGAGGAGGAATCAATAAATCCTAATATTTTTTCATAACTAAACTGTAATGTTAAAATAAATTATTGGACTGGATTGAGGTGATCTGAAAGCTCCAGGCTTGAGGCTTGAGGCTTGAGGCTTGAAGCCTGAATTGGACCTGACACCTAGAGAACCTTATATTTCAGCATGGGCTCGGTTAGATCTTGGTGTAGTCTGCCCTGGTGTGATTTTTTGTTCATCCTGATTTCTGCATAACATTTTTTGTTGAAAAACACTAATTGAGGTGTGACATTGTAAAATATCATTCCTTGTCCTGTATTTTTCATCCCAATTCCTAGTGAATGATCTAGTTTTGGATCAGGCCTTCCATGGGGCTCAAGAAAGCTGTAGAACAATTAGCATTATCAATTTCTTGGTGGTGTCAGTTTGATTCAATTGAGCTCCACTTGGCTGGCCAAATTCATTGTGCTTGGTCATTTTAGCTCGGCTCAACAAATGCTCAAGTAAGTCTATCTAAACTAAAGGCTCAATGCCTGGGCAGCATGGGCTTGGCCCATACCACGTGTTATCAGATGAGCCCCTGATGTTACTTAATTTGGCCTATGTGTATACTGACCATATTGTGGCATCTACTAATCTGTTTGCTCTGTAGGTTGAGGCTGACATATGCAAACAAGTCCAAATCCAGTAGGCAAATGCCAACTGCTTTAGTGAAAAGATTTAAGTATAACTGAAACAGTTAAACTACCCTAGTTAAAACTGCTAGTGGTAGAATATTGTCAAAATGTTATAAGCATGAATATTAATTGTCCTTGTTATGAGATTAGATAATCTTACTTTGAAATTTGAATATATTGGAAGATTAAAATGTGTAGTTCATAGTAGGAACTTATATCTTGTTATAAATTAGGGCCAAGATGGGGCTTTTGACCATGGCACGCTAAACCTGTCTGTGGTCATGCTATGCCAGGTTAAATTCCTGCAATACCTAAAGTACAGCCTGACAGACCATTTGGGCTCTGTGATAACTGAAAATTTCATGATTGGTAATATACAAGTCGCAAGAAAGGAGATATAAAATGCTTGCTGTGTTTGTAGTTCACATTCTTGAATTTTTTTATAATAGCTTAGCTTCCCTTCAATTTATTTTCATGATCATTACCTTATGAGGTTATTTAGTTCTATTTTGAAAGTTTTATTTTTATCTGCAGCTTCCTACCAAACTCCACAGAATGCTGACTCTGAGAGTGATCCAAATAATACCACTGTGCGCACTTTCTTCAGCTTTATATACATGTTGCAAATGCATTAGCATACTGATATGTATCATTTATCTTACCCCCTTACAGTTGTTTGTTGGCGGCCTGGACTCAAGCGTCACAGATGATCATTTGCGGCATACATTTGGTCAATATGGAGAGATAGTCTATGTTAAAATACCTGTAGGCAAGCGTTGTGGTTTTGTTCAATTCTCTAATAGGTGAGTTCATAATTGGTGAAAGTGGAATGTACAAATAGGCAACAATGTGAATCTGGATGCTCGTTATCATGTATTTTGTAAATTGATTTTTATCAGAGCTAGTGCTGAGGAAGCTTTGAGGATGCTTAATGGGATCCAGTTAAGTGGTCAAAACATCCGACTCTCATGGGGTCGCAGTCCAACAAATAAACAGGTTGAATATTCTCATATTCAATAACTACTATGGGTTATCATCATTCATTCATTTTGTTGGCTATCAGCCACAGCAAGATCCCAGCCAATGGAATGGAAGCTACTATGGGTACAACCAAGGTTACAATGCCTATGGATATGCAGCTCAAGACTCTAATACATACACCTACACTGGATATCCAGGATACGCAAACTATCAGCAGCAGCAGCCACCTCAGGTAAAAGCAGTTGTTAATGTTACTCTATTTTATTAAGGTTAAGTGGGAATCTTAAGCATTAGATCTATCTTGCTACCTGATGGTAGAAATCTAAATGATCAAGGTTATAGCACGGGTGATAATAATGGACCTGTTGTTGCCTATATAATTTTGTTCCTACTCAAACATAGTGCTTATGTCAAACTTTCAGCAGTTGAGTTTCAGATGCGCAGTATTCTTGATGATCATACTGCATGGAACTATAATGATTCTTGTCATATTAAGTTTGATTTTTGTTCTTTTATACCAGTATACCCTCCTTTATTCATCATAGAGATCCAAGTCCAAAAGTATCCCAATGTATATGATTTTTTAAGATTTAGGATTGAATACAAGTATTTAGGAGGGGAGCCTTAGCACAATAGTAAAGTTGTTGCTTTGTGATCCAGAGGTCACGGGTTCAAATCTTGGAAATAGAGTAAGGCTGCGTACAATGGATCCTTCTCTGGACCCCGTACGGCGGGAAATTTGTGTACCGGGTTGCCCTTTTTATGATAAATACAAGTATTTCTTTCTCTTATCCATGTTTTTTTTTGGTATTTGCTGATTCAAAATTTAATTAGTGTGGTAATGTTCCACTAATCAATAATAGGTCGTTCTTGTGTAGTTATCTTCTTTAAATTTTAGAATGTAAATAATGAAAATACCATGCCTTGGGGACAAAGCCATTGCAGTGTAGATGATGGTGTTTCGCTCACAGTTCTTGCTGATATCAAGTGTTGTGTTGTAGAAGAATATATTACATATTGATTCAACATGGTTTTACAATTACTATGTTCCATGTGTTGTGCTCTCTAACAACATAAACTCACCTTCAGCGTCCTGATCTGCAGGCTTGAGTTTGAGGGTGCACAAACAATAGCACGATGCTGGTAGTATCTGAATGTTAAGCATTAGCTTTCCAGCTTTTGGTACGCAAACTTGGATATAACAGTGTTTGAGCAATTCTACTGTTGGATTGCCCTCGTAGTGTATTTTGTCCAGATTCATGTTAACTGGTTGTCGTTGTAATATTTTGTGCCAGTTTTGATGTTTATGCTGTGTCACTGCTATTTATATACTATCTACATGCTTTTCAAACTTAATTGCCTGGTTCCAGTCATCCATTTATGATATATTCCGTGTGTATGTATCTTCATCCTTGCTTCCTTGATTGCTTAAACACTTTTATTTACATTTGCACTGTATGCCCATGTAATTACTTTAATTGCTCATTTCTACTGTTACTGGACCAATTTCTTGAAACTTGGCCAGCTTAATTTTAATCAAAGTATTGTTTGTGAAAAAAAATGGAAAAATGTTTAACAAACTAATTTAAAATTATATAGATAATCTAAGATTTGATATTTATCGATGAATGCTATGCTCGTTGCTTTGTTTAGCTTACTGATTGAAGTAACTAAGTTTAGGTGGGTGAGGCTGAACTGCACCTGTAAAGTTGAGCTCACTTTGCCTCCTTATTGGTAAATTCAGAGGTTTCATTAAGCGGTAATAGATTTTCACATGAAAAGAAGGAACATGGATAAGGTAAAAGGAGTCAGGGAAAGGGACCATACAACTAGAATTTTGATGTTTACCGAAACGTGGTTCACATTTGATAATTAACAATTGTATGTGGGACAAGGAGCATGTTCTCTAGTTAGACACTCTGATATTTTCTAGCATTAATTATATGCATTTTTACAACTAAGTAGTTATAGATCAAAATATCACCCATAGCACTTGGTTTGGTTAAAAAAAAAAGGACAAAAGCGAAGACCTGATTTGGTTTACTTGGATGGCCAATACAGTCGTATTAAAATCCGAAATGATAAGAGGTTGATTTTTGAATTTCATCGATAAGCTATCGATGATTTTGTATTTCTGCGCTGGCCGCTCTAGATTTTTGATTTATCTTCCTGCACGCGTAGAAGCAAGCAGCGGTGAGGGATCATGGTAGTTTAACATTTTTAATATGGATCATACCTTTAAGCTCCTAGGATTGGAAAAAGGAAAATAAAATTTAAGTATCATTCGGGGTGCTTTTTAAAAATTGTCATAAATTAAAGAGTGCCATGGAGTTTAAAATTAATTAAGCTATTAAAAAATCCGTTAAGTTTGGCTTGAATTTTTTTTAAATTGACTTTGTCTTTAGCTTAAATTGAGCTTAGTTTATTTAAAGTATATCGAGTTTTTAATTAAGTTCGAATCAAACTTATTTAAATTTGTTTAATTTTAGTTTGTTTAAATGTTATTAAATTCTTAAGTTAAACTTGTTTGTTTGTATAAAATTTTAATATTTTAAT
>JBAMHZ010446241.1:0-21351 GCA_037177395.1 Alpinia galanga | reverse complement strand
GCTCCATGTCTCTTATAAAGGGCCATTGGGAGAGCGAGCGAGGTGCACATACCGACATAAATTTTCTTCTTCATTTTCTTCATTTCTTCTTTTTCCTTTCCATTCACAAGTTTTAACTTAGGCATCAGAGGGTCATTAGCCGGGATACCAACGGTCGTCTAACATAGTATTAATTTTGCCAGGAGAAAAAAATTGAGGACCTTAACTTAGAGAGAATGCATCCTCTCGTCATCTTTGATGACTAAAAATTCAAGCGGCATCATTATCTAACAGAGATAAAGAGATAAAAGGCATTGTGCAAGCAGTTGAATACAATTTCCCAAATGCTTGGCATGGATTTTGCTTGCGTTACATTACTGACAGCTTCCTAGATGAGTTCGAAAACTCAAAGCTTGTCAATCTGTTCTGGAAATGCTCTTACAGCACTGGAGTTTGAGGCTATAGTAGATGAAATGATGGAAGTTCAGGATGTCTGTCCCTGATTTGAGCGTTTTCCACCTCATCTTTGGCCAGTTGCATTCTTTGAGGGGGTTGGGTATGGCCACTTTGCTCTGGGTATCACTGAAACTCTGTACAATTTGACACTCGAAGGCCATGAGCTTCCCATAGTGCAAATGATGGAGCACATTCGCAGCCAATTAACCATCTGGTTTAATGACCGTCACATTGTGGCTCTATTGTCGACCTCAGTTCTTGTGCCTTGTGCCGAGAAAATTATTTCAGAAGCTAGTTCAGATTCAGTTTGTTATCGGGTCTGGTATTTCATGTGCATGTGCTGCTACTGCTTTTCTGTCTCAGCCAATATACCCTATTCCATATTGGCAGCTCAGGCAATATCATACGGCCACCAAAAACTCGCCGACCATCCAGTCGGCCCAGAAAGAAGGTTCTTCAATTAGTTCAGTGCGGCCGATGTCATCTATTAGGACATTCTCAAAAGAAATGCACTTTGCCAAATCTCATAGGCTAATAGTCATCACATCTATAAGATTGTTCTTCTTTCTCCTGATACTGGCCATGAGATGTAATAACTGTTGTACTTTAGATTGGCAGTCTCTTCCCATTAGTTTATTGAGGCATTTTTGGGTGTTTGTTTGATTATCTCATGTGTTATCCACCAAGAGAACTTTAACTATGTATGGGTGCTGATATACTGTCCTCAAGAGATTATATATATATTTATCTAAACAAAAATGAAAGTGCAGTCAATCCAACTAGAAAAGAAAGCATTGTAGTTTAGGAAATTAATGATTAAAGGTGAAGCTCAGACACTTTTAGATTATAAAAACAGTGAAGAAGAAAAAAAAGAACAATTACCTTAAAATATATATTTTGATATTGAAAAAAAACCTTTATTTTGCAAATCTGACTTTTTAAAAGAGGAAAAATAATTTAACTCGGCTAATTTCCATCTTGCTAAACTATTTTATCATGCAACTTGATTAACTAAAACAGTTTAATTTTATTTTTAGAAATTATAAATAAATCACTTATAAAATTAAAAGGACAGGAAGTGCCGGTTCACATAAATAGTTTGCCTTTGTTACTGATGAAATGGGAATGAGAAATTTAAATTTATTGTATGGAAAATGGGCTCGAATCTAACTCAAATAAAATGTATTATAGATATATTTTGGGTCAAAATGAAAGTAGTTAAAAATTTTGGATGGTATTTCGAAGTGTATTTGTACTAAAATGGTTTAATTACGTGTCTAAAAAACTATTTTTTGGGATTGCTTGGGCCAGCGAGTAAAATTGCGTGAGAACCGGGCCGTGGGCCCAGACGCGGCACCCCGGCGGCGATGAGAATCGCGAAGGGATTCCCGCCGTATTTAATTAATTCTTTGCCGCCAATTGCAACGCGCCGCGTGGACAACCTTAGGTTGCGGCGGATTTAATCAGATGGCGGCGTTGCCACGTGGTCAGTTTTTGGCCGGGAAAATTTTGGCGGGAAGCCGAGAGAGGGCGGGAAACTGCACCATATCAACCCATTCGAAACAAATTAAAATATATATTAAAAATATTGTACAAGATTTTTTATGCATCGCACCGATGTTTTATTTTGTTTGCCGTGGCAAACTAAATCCAAATTAAGTTAGCCACTCAATAAAAAGAAAACAGTTCTCGACTTTTTAAAAGAACATTGTGGTCTTACATTATTTTTTTCTTCTTATAATTCGATAATGTCTCTGAAATTAATAAGACATACAATATAAATTTTAATTTATTAGTTATTGTGATGTTTTAAAATATATTTTCTTTTTTATGCTGGATAAGTTATTTCGAGTTATATGCGGGACGAACACATGGAAATGGAGAATCTATCAGAGGTGTACAATGTTCTTTGAACTATATATATATATATATATATATAGTGAAGAACATAGGATTCTCCCTGAAAAGATTCGTATGACGCAAGCAAATCTAAGACCTCCGGTGAGAAATATTAAATATATGAATAAACAATAATAGAATTTAGCAATTATAATGATGCAGGAAAGTGTCGATGGAATGATTAATAGAGTAAAAGACTGCGAGGGAGTTGCACCGATGGGTTCATAGTTTATGAAAGATAAAGGAGGGTCTTGGAAATTGGGATGGCAAAGCGAAGAACAGGTTAGGGCTCTTGGATACCTTTTGTTTTTGTTTAAAATTTTATTATTTTTTTGATAATTCAGATATTTAAATTTTATTTGATTAATTCGGAAAATGAAGAATCTTTTCTTAGATCCATTCACCAATAAATCTAAAAACATTAACATTCTAGATTTTACTTTTAGATATCTCTTGTTAACTAAGTTTTAAACAATTTAAGTATATAACTTGCATAATGAATCATGCTGTATTATTGCATTAAAAATCTCACTTTTACTCAAAAATGAAGAATGAGAGGTCTTAATGACCATTCAAAATATTTGTTTATTTTTATCAATTTTTATTTGAATTATTTTAGGGACACTAAAAAATCAAAGTAAATCAAAATAAAAATAAAATTTTTTATTAATAAATATGATCAACTTCAATCTATTGATGCCTAAAACTTCCTAATTTATCATTTAGTTAAATTGATGACCCTCAACAATAGTCAAAGTTATAGAAATGAGTAGAAAAAAATTATTCTTTTTCTAAATTTGTGTGATGAATTTACTATTCAATTATTTCATTATTTTTTCTCCCAAATACAAGATAATATTTTAAGCCTTCAAAGCTACAATGCAAGAATTTATGCGGTCTTTTAAATATTTATTGTGATTGTAAGATATTTTTCTCCGGTAAAATAAATCTGATAAGTTAAACTATTATATCATTGCCATAAGTATTTTTGAATTTATTTTGATAGTTGATGAAATTTTTTTATAAAGTCAGATTAATAATTTTTAGAATTAATTGATCCAAAAAATTGAATATCCAATAAAAAAAATCTATGTTCAAACTCTTCAAAAATTCAAGCAACCCTAATTTGGTTAGTAAAATAAAAAGTTTCCTATTTGTATTTTTCCATTATTTTTTGTATTTTTTAAATTAAGTAATATTTTTTCAAAAATTATTTTATTTTTGTATTATTTATTTATTTCTCTACCTACAAAACAAACACCAACCTTTTTTTTTTTTATTATTATTCCTCCGCTCTATCGCTTACCAAAAGTCGCTCCTTTTCTACCTTCCCTTCCTTCCTTGCCTCGTCGTCGCCGATGGGCAAGTACATGAGGAAGGACAAGCACGCCGGCGACGTCGCCGTCGTGGACGTCTCCACCCACCAGCCCTCCCTCGGCGTCCGCACCCGCGCCCGAACTCTCGCTGCCGCCGCAGCCGCTGCCGCCGCTGCGCAGGACTCCTCTCCTGCCTACCTCGAGCTCCGTAGCCGGCGCCTCGAGAAGCCCAAGGCGACGATCCCGAAGAACTCCCCTGCGCCGATCGCTAGCCCTAGGATCGGCTCGCAGAAGCCCGGCACGTCGAGCTCCAGGCCGGCAGCGGGGTTTGCTCGCTCCGGTAGGTCTTCGAACGAGCGATCGCTGGATGTGGAGGTCTCGTGCGACGAGAACCTTCTCGAGCCCGATTCAAGAGAAAGGTGGGATTTCGCTCTGCTAGCTACCTTTTTAGGGTTTTGAAACCGAGACTTGTTTTCTCTTAAAAACGAACAAGGGGGGAAAACAAAACAAAACCCTTTTTTGGTGTTTCCCTGTTGGTTTCTATGACACCCTGTAGCTTAGCATAGATTTATACCTTCATTTATAGCTTGTTTATCAAGAACAGAACGGTCTTGCGAGTTGCTTCTCTAAAGTTCACACTTTTGCTAGATTCCTTGACTTTGTTTGCTTTTTTCCTACTGTGCTTATTTGAGCATCATCTCATCTTTTAGTTTCAAGCATCAGTAGCAGAGAAGCCCCATCGTCTGTGCTTCCTTTTACAATGAACTCACCATGATAAATGGAACTCCTTTGTGTGCCCCTAATGTTTGGGGGGGACCTCCGTTGTGTGTCCCATGCCAAGTTATGCCTCCTGTTGGATTCTCCACACATGCCATCCCCCTAAATTGTTTTTTTCTTGCTTCATTGGTACTTACAATATGTTTGAGACTGCTAAATGCCAAACAATCCTTTGTTTCACTCACACTGCCTAACTATTTCTTCTTGATCAAGTTTTTCCTGAAAAAAAAATCACATGCGTGAGTTATGTTTTCTTCTTTTTTGGTTTCATGCTTTTCCCAAAAAGTTCCTGAATGTCAGCATTTTTTTGTGAGTTTCACTGAACAAGACAATACTTGTGTGTGTGTGTATGCTGGTTTTGATTTATTTTTAGTATTTCTACATTAGTTTTTTTTTTTTGGGTGGAGGTCATAGAGTTGGAAAGTTGGTGAGATCAAAGTTGAGTTTTTCCCTGTTGATTCTGTGGTTGGGCCATTGGCTGCATTAAAGAAAAGTGGAGATGGACACCCATTAGACAGAGCAAGTGAATAAAAGAATGAAAAGAAAAAAAAACAAAGTTGAAGCTGAGATATCCTATTTAATGCTGAGGTCGCCAGCACATTCCTCCACAAAGTATCCTAGTAGATGACAACTATGTATGTGATTATGTCCATATCTCAATTATCCTCACCTGCTGAAAATGTACTGGTTATGCATTGAGATTTTTCAATAAATGTCCAAGCAATTGTTTACTTGGATTTTGAATTTTTTAGACAAATGTCCTTCTGACATGTTTGGTACTATTATTAACTTGACTGTATCCTTTGTCAGGATGATGCCATTATGTTGGGTGTTCTAGGTGGGCTAACCTTTAGTGCTCTTTTGTGATCTTGTAGATCTCATCAGCTACTAGTGATTTTCTAGCGCACTTCATGTCTGTCAATGTTTCCTATCCTTGATCATTTATGTTTACATCCATTGCTCGACTCTAATTCTAACTTGTTGCGGTTCTGATGTTATTTTCTGGTTACTGCATTATCAGGGAGGTGACACCCTGCAATTTGATGAGGGATGTCGAAACAATAGGGACTCCGGGTTCTACAACAAAATCTACCTATTCAATTGTTAGCAAGCAGAGAAAACAAAATGCTATCAGCCAGTACATCCCTTCTAATCAGGAAATGGAAGAGTTTTTTGTTGGGATGGAGAAACTTCAGCAAGAAAAATTCATCGAAAAGTAAGCTTTTCATGATTTACTTGTACTTCAGTAGCAACTCACAAAGTAGTATCTTGATGAATTCCATAACCACGTCTTTAAACCTTGAAACTTTCCTAGGTGATGCTAACAGAGAATTATGCAGATATCTTATCCTAATGCATGTATCTTATGACAGGTACAACTTTGATCCTGTAAACGAATGCCCGCTACCAGGCCGGTACGAATGGGAAAAACTTGACTCCTAGAAAATCTTCTCGCCAAGGATTCTGAGGGCGGGAAGCATCAGTCATCAGTCACTACATATTCTTTGTGTTGTAAAAATCCTCTAATGTAAGTCTAGTTTCAGTCTAGTCTAGTGATGTAGGATCAATGGTTAGAGCTGATAAAAATCACTTGACTGAGAAGGAGAAAACATGTTGAAGCTGTATGGTAACTCCAAACATATCAATTCCATGTGATCACTGGATTCAATCACCTTTGTTTGTAGTTAATGGCGTGAAAGACCCAAGTGGCATTTTTTTTTGTGTTGTTGTTGTCTGTCCTTTCGAGATGAACAGGGATGCACCAAATTTAGTTCCAGTAGTACAAGCACATGCAATGAATTTTAATGGTCAAGAATAGCTGGGTCTCACGAGTCACTGCCATGTCAAGAATATGGAGAACATATTGCTCCTCTTCGGCACTAAGTTTGCATCGCTTCAAATGTCACTCAGAAAAATATCAATGGCAGGCAAAAACTGAAAAAGGTTCTGATGAGTAGCTGTTGGTGAGCATGAGTTTTGATGTAGAAATGGATAGAGTTCTGCCATTTCCCAGTGTTCATTCACAATGTTAATGACTAAAGTTGTAAGGTTTTGTGTACTTTAAACTATTTAGAAGATATGAAGGATTGAAGGTTATTTTCAAGAGAAAAAAAAATAGTTAAATTGTAGGAGATCAAATGAAATTTTACAATGCCTTTTCTCTATCATTTTGTTTGGGTTTAAGAGACTTTCAGTTTGTAATATGTTTTGGGTTGGAAGTACGAGGAGCAGGAAAGCAGGGATAACATCAGGAAAGAAAAAAAAAACTTTGATAAAAAGACAAGTGGCAGAGCAGTGAAAATGATTTAAAAGAAAGCATTTTTTTACTGTACAAAAGGCATCATCTCACTTCAGTGAGTTAAATCTAGCACTTGTACCAGCCTTTCAGAGTTGATGTCAGATATGAAACTAAGCCTTATTTCACTCTTACCACAACTTTATCAGGTAAACTAAAAAAAATATAACAAAATAAGTTTTGATTTACTGAGTGCTTCAGTGGGTCTACTCTTCTGAAATTTAATCAGAGTTCCATTTGTTTCCCATGTTTTTGTTAACGATTGCAAATGAAAAGTTAAATGTTGTTTCACACTACAACTGGCAACTTTATAGGAAAAGAAAAAGAAAAAAATTGTAAAAATAAGAGACAAGCAAACAACCAACACTTGAACTGACTGCTGGAAACCTGAACAGTCGGCATTGCTTAAAGAAAGGACTTTTAGCAAACAGTGCAAGAACTTTAGGTGGTGCATAAGCAAGTTTTTGCAGTACCTTAATTCTCCTCTGAAAGCATTTCATTCTCAGCAGCTTTGTAAGTTGGCATGGAAAGGTTTTGGTGGGATTCAGAGATGGCATGGAGTTTGTTCTTGGCAGACATGGTCATGTTGGATTGGTAGGTCCATGCCATCTGCCAAGGAACTGTCATGTCATCACAATTTTCAACTGCAGGTAATTCATATAATTTTTGCTGTCTAACCTTATCTTGAGCAATAAGGGAGAAAAAAAAGAGGAGGAAAAACATACCCAATGGCAAGAGCCTATAAAAATATAAGGAAATTTACATGCACATTTTCGCAGTATAAGTTGAAGAAGACTAAAGTTATTATAACAAAGGACTTATAACCATCACAACAGTTCTCTCAAATTCCTATTTTTTACTTGGAGTTTCTCAAGCAATCTATCAATCAACCACCAACTCAACAGGAAAGAGGCGAACTTCATGCATATTGCTTGCTTTTGCTAGGTATAATGATATGACATGAAAGTCTACCGAAGAGGATACTATTGATTCTACTTTAAGTTCTAGCTCAACCGTGTTTTCTATTGAAGAACTACGCATAGTTACAATCAACAAACCTCCGTGCTAATCCACACCTGCAGCATAAATTGTGCCTAGAACAGGTTTCAGTATTTCACCAACCACAACAGTTCACTCTAGATGGCATAGTTGAAGAGTGCCTTTCTCAGACCTGTTAAATTTTACAATTGAACACCATGAATCACATCACATGCTCAGAGGACATATATATCATTGTAGAGTGCTTTTTAATCAAAGCAAGGAATGATAGAAAAAATTTACTATAGAGAAAGAATACATCATTCATATTTGTAAAGAAGTCTCTCTCATCCGTTTCCGCATCAGTTTACTCTTCAAAAGAAGACTTGCATAGCAAGCAATAAACCCACTAAGCAATGGATATTTATGTTCTAGTCACTAGAAAATTTAGGACAAAGATAAAACAGTATGGCGTTATTTGGCAAGGCATCACCTGCAGTGGTGGAAATTCTGAACAAGTTACAGAGGTATGCAATACCTAAACTTATAGATTTGTTATATGAATTCCAAATCTATGGAGCATCTCTTCACCCATGAAAACACTCATTAACTTAGTTTCAATTTCTCAACGTCCTCTTCTCCTTTGTAGGGCTGAAATACCAACAGATTTTGATCACAACCTATATGAGTATGGGTCTGTTCACTACAACATCCAGGTAAAAGTGTTAACAACAATTGTTTCATATTTTCTCCAGAAACCACAGGTTTCCTTTTTGCAGCATGATTTATCACACTGGATCTACAATGTATAAAAACATTCAATAAGAAATAAACACATACCATCCTATATGCAACACCAAACGGGCATAACTTAGTTTAATACTAAACCAAATAATTTGCATTTAGTAGCAAAAGAAAATTGAAACATTTGGCAGTTGCACCATTCGGGTTCTTTTTTATAAGTTCAGTACCTATGGGCAGGCATCAGAATCAAGTCCTCAAATTGTTAACCTGTCAATATGGATGCCACCGATATATCTTGAATCTGCTTCAGATTGTCTACCAACTTGTACCATACAAGATATCAGAAATTTATATCTTGGTGCTGCAGAACTAGTGGAGCCTCCAAAGAAGGGCTTCATGATTACTCTGAGAATAAATTTCTCACAATTCCCGAAACGAAAAGGTGTGGAATTTTTATATACTTAGTACAAACAAAGAATAATAGTAGTGCCAAAAAATTATGGTG
Source organism: Alpinia galanga (assembly GCA_037177395.1). Classification (NCBI taxonomy): domain Eukaryota; kingdom Viridiplantae; phylum Streptophyta; class Magnoliopsida; order Zingiberales; family Zingiberaceae; genus Alpinia; species Alpinia galanga. The sequence continues at coordinate 12,401 of JBAMHZ010446241.1, read as the reverse complement.
ATTTATCAGTCAAGTTAATGCTATCATAAATCCATGTCCATGAATGCTCACAGCTTCTTGGAAACTGACCCCTTTACTAGTATGCATACTCTTGTTTTGCAGAGATACATAGTGGTGTTGATTACTTTACTATTGTGTGAAGTAGCTAAATTCTACTAGATATGCTAACCTCCAATCTCTTTCAGAAGCTCATATGACCGCTATCACTAAGATTTCCTCGATACAATCAGTCATACTGAGTTTGCAACTGAAAGATATGTTGTGTAGCCTCAAACTGAAGGACATGGGCAGTGGAATCTGCAGGCCAGTTAAAATTGTTTATCAGCCCGGAGAGCCTTTCTTTGTAATCAAAATGGTAACTGAAGAAGAGTACTATTATTTTATAGAATTCCCTAGCAAAATTGTTTATTTCTCTAAGTTGTGAATCAATATTTTGTGTTTGTTCACAAGATGGTCCAAATACCTTTCTTCTAATTTCTTAAAAAAATTTCAAATATTAATGATTTATAACAATGCTTCTCTTCCTGGACTCGTAAATTTAGAATATACTGTATTATCTGTATCAGTATGAAACCCCTAAATCAACTTTATATGAATCTAGAAAAGAAAGTTGACATGATAACAAAGATAAATGATGTGTGATCAGATAAATGTGAAACCAATCAGGACACGAAGCAATAATGTAATCTTTGTGATGCAGCGAGAAAAGGTCACTGTGATATATCCTATGCGGTTCAAAGATGATTCAGATGTTGTTCTAGCAACATCATTCTTTCAGGTAAGTACTAGAGATGACTCATCATTCAACAAAGTGATAAACTATCTCAATAAATATTTGATTACTCTTAAAACAGAGGTATTGGTATGCAGGAGCTTGTAGAGGTTAGCAACTCAGCAGATTTCTCCAAAGCACCACGATGTACCTGGTCACCAATCCCTCCTCCCGAGTTGAGACGAGAATCTTTCCAAAATCTAACAACAAATGGAGGATTCGTCTCCTTTGGTATGTTTATGCCTCTTTTGGCTTCCCCTTCATAAGAAAACTATGACCATTGTTGTGGTTGAAATGATACTTCAGATGAACAACAGTTAAATGATTTTATTGTGCGCCACCAACTTAAATCTATGAACATAGGAAAAAGATAATGCTTACAGTCTGGCTGGAATAAAACGTTGTTTTCATGGTAACACTACAGAAATTTTCTCACAGCAAATCAAAGTTGGTACAAAAGGTGAAAATACTGTCAGAAACTTGCTGACTTTTATTGCCTATGTTAAGTATCATGTAAAGGTACGTCAATGCAATAAAACATATTTATGCTGACTAGCTACTGAATCTGTAACCTGATATAGTTTTTTCAGCAGTGTACCAGAAGCTTTATTCAAAGAAAGTTGAGGCAGCGTCAGGAAAGCCTAAGTGAGGTGACTCCTACACACTACCTAAACACTTCACCAATACTACTAAAAAAGATTCAAGATTTATATTTTTTAGATTATCAGATTTAATAACATGCAAAATTTGTGCCAAGGTTCCAATGGTTCAGTATATGAACATGCATGTGATAGCTATTTCAGACAAGTAAAAACAGTGATGTCCTGCATTAACATACTGAATCCACTGTTAGGGTCCTATTACCATAGTTCAACTTGGACTTGACCTGTAACTATCACTGGCAACTTACTGGATCAAGAGATAGGTCACAATCTCGGATGAGTTGCCATGAATCCTTTTATTGCTTTTGTTAAGTGATTATGAATCTATGTTGATATTTGTTAGTAGACTGTCATTTGTGCCAATTTGTTCATCTTGTTCTTCCTAGAAGTATTTCCCCCATAATATATAATGCAATTATTATTTCCGATAACTAGTTTGATATCAAAAACTATATTGTTCATACAATTTAATAAAATGAAAATGATGCAACCATCAATCTTCTAGCACTTCGGTTGATAAAATGTGCTTGTTATTCAGTAGCTTTTGAATGGGGACAAGTAATCTGCCTTTTGCATGTAGAGACGGGATCCAAGGTAGCTATAGGAATTTTATGGTATTGCACGTTAATATATCATACATCTGAGCTGTCCGATCTTATGCTTTACAAGGAACACTTGACTAATAAAATTGTTGCCATTCATGAAACAACCAAAACCTCGACGAATTTGAAAATCATTTAGAATACATATGGCGTGTTACATTTTCAACTTTTACAAAAAAGATGATAATTTTTTTTGTAGAAAATACCATCAGATGTGGTAATTCTATGACTCTTAACTGATAGTACAACACATTCTTACTAATTGCAGATCATAAGAAATGCAAGGATAGGAGGGAACGAGGACAACAAAAAACACCAAGGTGATAAATCACAAAGTTGGGTTCCTATATTTGAGGAAAATTTCAACCAGTAATTTGACTCCTGAAATAATCTCATAACAATGAAGAACAGTAAGGCACAAAATCTACAAAACATGGCTTCACATGTAATTTACTTCTAGTTAGGCACATTTTAAAAATATATATATATGCGTATCAGGATAATAAAAAAAATAGTTTTAAAATACATATAATAAAAAATTGTTAGAATTGACTGTCTTAAAAACTCTAAGACCAAATAATTATATTATAGTTTCTCATGCTCATCTTTGCATGTGACTGCAGGTCTTAAAAACACTAAGAAATGGAAGAATTTCTCAAAATCAACCATATTCAAAGGGAGGTATGGCATTATAACAAACCAAATCAAGAAATTCAATTTTGGGATCAGAATAAAATTGCTACTTCGCTTCCGACGACAATGGCTCAAGATCCCATTATTGAGGAAACATAGAAAATCAGACTGATCATCGTCTATCTTCCATGTTCGCTAATAGAAGTGCAACAAATAATAGCCTCTCATAATATTCCATTGACATAATATCATATGGTTTGAATTTTAATCAAAATTAAGTCTTCTCTTTGTTATATTCTTTTGTTTTCTTGGGATAGGAAGGAAAACTTCATATCAAGATTCAGTATGCCAGCTAAAAGTGCATGAGAATATGTGAGATATACATTGCTTTAAACACAGTTAACTGCTTACTTTAGTGGACATGCTACTGCACGCAACCCTTCTATGGTGGTCGCTTCTCAAGTCAGGGGTTTATCATTAATCAATATCAATGCTGCTCTCAATATATCATCCTCTAGTCACGCCACAAAGTAGGGTTTGCCAGACCATTGCTAAAATGAAGTATCTTACGAACTAGGAAAAAACCATAAACAAGGATGTATTATGCCTCACTTGATGCATTAAGGCTTAATTTTCCCTGTTTTCCCAACGTAAAAGGCAGTGAGTTCCAATTTCAAGATTGGTTGAAGCAGACAAATACTTCACTACCACAACAACCATTACGTAAAAAGACTTGTTTTACTCATTTTTTAAAAGTAAAAAAAATAAAAATCGATCAACTTGATCATGAAGAAGGTATTACCAACGAACCGATGAATCAACAACAGGGTCTCCCTTCCGAATCGAACCATTACTAGAGAGGTTTATCAGCACTAATGAAGGCAAAACCTGAGAAAGTAAGGGTGGCGGAGGCGCACCGATCGCAAACCGGAGACAACGTCGACGGTGATGCCCTTTTTCCTCGTTCGTTTGAGAAGATATCACGTTTAAAAATGAAATTTTAAATAAATTCTGGAGAAAAAAGAGAGGAAATCTTCGCCCTTTATTTCGTACCCAAACCGGTTGGGTTCGTTATTTTTAGCAAGACAGCACAAGCTCAGCGACTATTTCGGCCCGGTCCTTTTTCAATGCTCACCCTCTCATTCACACTCCGCAAACACACACACAAACAGCTTGATAGGCTAATTTGGGCCTACCCAGGATCGCCAGTGGGGGGTAAGATGGGTAGCACATTGTCTCCTGAAAACATTCCGTACATTTAACTCGTCGCCGATAGCGACGCATTCGTTTCCCCTGCCCGCCTTCTTCATCACCTTCCTCTTCTCTCCTTCCCCTGCGCTCGCGCAGTTTACAGATTTCTCTAATTCAACGGAAGATCTGGAGAGATTTGCTGGAGCCATCGCCTCCATTGGGTGTTTCAGAGTTCAATAGGTTCGGCAAGCCAAATTTTACGATTTTTTTCGTCGAACATCAAACTACGTTTCCATTTACGGTACCTAAAAACTCCCTCTTTTTTTTTTTCCGTGAATCCGAGTAATATTCATAGTTTTCCGCTATCTGATCCTCTTCATCTGTTTTATTGCAGTCAATGAGATTTAGATTGGATTTGGGAGAATTAGGTCTTCTCGGTTCTGATGAATGAAGCATGGATTTGGGAGTCGAAAAGCATAAGGTTTACAATAGGAATGGAGCCGCTATTGCAGTGGAATCCGTGAAGGGCGTGAACGGGAAGGAGGCGACGGAAGCCGAGAAGGAGTCCCTCTTGGGCTCGGAAGAGAAAGGGGCAGCGGCGGCCGATAGGAACAAGAAGCGATTGGCAAGGAAAGTCCAATGGAATGATCGGAAGGGAAACAATCTGGTGGAAGTTTTGGAATTCGAACCAAGGTCAACCCTAACTCTCTCGATCATGTTCTTCTCTCGTAGAACAATTTGCGTCCATTTTCAAATCTTCGAAGCTTCGTATCTTTATTCTCGAAGATCAATTTCCACACGCAGTTGATGTCAATCTCGATCCGATTCAAGATTTTCGAGTATTTGAAAACGATTCCTGACTCCAAATTATAATAATTCAAGAACTGTGTCAAATGGCTAAATGATTGTTGTTTATATTCAAGTATAATTTCGTTTCAGATGTGTTCTTCAATAACTGATCATGAAATTCTCAGGATTTAGCAAAGAAACTTTTTTTTTAAAAAAACCTTTATACTCTCGTTTTCATATATATCGAACAATGTTCTTCAGTTCCTGACATTTTGTTTTGCTTATTTACACAGCGATACGAGTGATTCGGAGGATGAGTACTTGGATTCTTGTCTCTGCATCGTCATGTAATTTCTTTTCTGCCCAATTCTGGTTTCAAATTTAGACTCGGTTTATTTTGTCATATTAGAAGATTTGAGTATTTACTTCTTTTAGCCTTGTTTTATGGTTTCATTTTTTCTTTTTACAAAAATTAAAAAGCCGGAATTTTTTTTCTTTGCTTTTAAAAAGTTAAAACTGTACTTTTGTTATTATTTTTTTCATTAAAAAAATATTTTTATTCCAATACTTTTATAGTTACTACTAAAAATCATTTAAATATAATAGTTTGGTCCTTAAATTTTTTATAAGCTTATGATTAAATAGCAATTGGTGTAATATCAAGAATATTAGTTTTTTTTTCCCATCTTTTTCTTGAGTATTAGAACAATTCTTGCAAAACTTGAGTTGATTTCTTCTTCTTGGGAAGGATCTATTTGTCGAGAGGAACATGAAAAGCTTGTCGACGAATTAGAAGCTTCTAGTGAAATAAAAAAGAATGACCACACGAATAATTTAAAAATTTTTAAATCCTAAAAAAAAAAAATCATTCGTTGTTCGAGACATCCTCACGTTCTGCACGTGTCCCAGCCGACTTCCTCCGAACTCCTCTCCACCGTCTATTCCGAGAAGCGCAAGGCAAGCCCGACCCGTCACGTTCGCCGCGGGATATTTCGGAGCCGTCGATTAATTTGCACCGTTGATTCGCACAGCGAGTCGTGCTTTAAAATACCCGCTTTCTCCTCCCCTCGCCTCTCAGATGTTCGACGCAGTTTCTTAGTGAGATCTCGAGGATGTTGAGAAGCTCCTCCACGCCTCTCCTCGGCTCCCTCCACCTCGCTGGCGATGGACTCAGCGTCCAACACCTCCACACTGTTGCCTGCCACTTGTCCCCTGCCTCGGATGGCCTCCACGACTCCCCTCTCGGCATCCGGCGAACCCGTTCGGACGGAAACATCCGATCTATTCTGTCCGATGAAGAGCACCGCCCCCCTCCGAAGTGCTATTCTTCTTCCTCTCGGCGCTCCAATTATATCCTCGAGTCGATCCCCTCTTTCTCCCTCTACAACCCTAACGCGGTCGCCGAGGAAGAGGAAGAAGGAGAGGACGGCGCTGCGAATCGAGAGGGGTCTGACACCGTGGGTTCTTTGAGGTCAATTGGTTCCGGCAGCGCCGCCCAGCCGCCTCTGTTCCTCGCGAGAGGACTCGGGATCGACCGGATTGGGTCGGATTTGTTCGCCCCCGCTGCCGGGGACTGCGGCGACTTCGGCGGATGCGGCGGGGGAAAGTGTGACGTGTTGACTGGGAGCGGGGGCGAGCAGTCGGATGTCGAGACGTACTACAAGAAGCTGGTGCAGGAGAATCCGAACGACGCTCTGTTCTTGAGGAACTACGCAGAGTTCCTCTACCAGGTATATTCAACTTCCATGCCTCGATCGATCACAGAAGACGCTGATTTCATGTATTTGAGTTGTGATTTGACTGTGATAGATTAAACAAAGGAAGCTAACAATCATCATAAAAAAAAAAACAAAATGATTGTAGACAAAGGGGGATCCCAGAAAAGCAGAGGAATACTACTCCCGAGCAATACTGGCGGCTCCCGGAGATGGAGAGATCCTGTCGCAGTACGCTAAGATAGTGTGGGAGCTCCACCACGACGAAGAGCGAGCTTCGTTCTACTTCCAGCAAGCGGTTCAAGCATCTCCACAAGACAGGTAAGCATTGAGTTTCTGCCCATCAAAACATAGTCCCCTAACCCGCTCGATGAATTGCTTGTGAGAACCGACCTCTTCTGCCCTTGGCAGCCATGTCCTTGCAGCGTATGCTGGGTTCTTGTGGGAAACAGAGGAAGCCGAAGAAGACGGAGACTTCCCCCTGCAAGATTTCGCCGTGGAATCTGGCCGCGCCGGAGCTCTGCCTCCTGTGATTGTTTGATGTGGAAATGCCAAGGAAGAACTGCTCTACATTCTCAGTATCAACACGAACCAGAATTGCTGTTCGCATGAGCAATCAAAAATTTGAAGAGACACTGAAGTTGTTTTCCCAGGAAAAACTAAAATAAAAAAAATATGCACACTGGTCATGGATGGATTGTGCACTGTGGCCACAAATTGCTGAAAAAAAAATTCCAGAGATTTTTCTGTGCACTGTTGTTTTCATATGGTGGAGATTTTTTGTTGAACATGAGAAATTGTGGAAGAAAAATCGAGACATATATGACAACCATTAATTTTAATAGTCACTGTCGTAGAGGATAATTACGACTCATCACTATCATTTGCCATAAAAATTAGTTATATTGTTGGATATTACTAATAGCTAGTTATGACCAAATCAATTGTTTCCAAATAGGTTATTTATCTTAGTCGTGTTATGATGGTCTTGTAAGTTGTGATCCTTTGGTACATAGAGGCTTAAGAGTAATTTTTATTTTTATATATTAAAAGATAAAATTGAAGGCTGAAATCATGTTTTTGTTTAATACTTTAATGTTGTGCTCTACCGTCCAATCGTTTAATGTTTTTATTTTGGCTTTTAATGCAATTTAAAGCTGAAATTGAAGGCTGCAGATATGAAGTCCTAATATGTATTTTTTATATATATATAAAAAAGATAGGATATTTTAAAAATATAAAATGTAAAAGCAACGACAAGTATGGGCAGCTGGCGACCGCGAGATAAGTCGTGACTCCTGCGGTGAATCGATCGAGGAAGGAAATCCCGCTATCTTTCGCTTAAAAATGTTACGTATCGTCGTATCGGTCGTCGTTTATATCGGTACACGAGGACGTCACGGTTGCTCTCAGCTCGCGTGCGACGCACATGCTGCCACAGCGCGACTGCGCCAGTTTTGTCAAACAGCGGACAGAGAACTAACTCGTCCAGCAGAAATTGAAGAAGATGAAACTCAAAGATATGACGCCAGTTTCTCACCACGTGCACACTCAAGCTGTTCCCTGTTGGATTCCAGACAGCAGTGTGAAAGTTTAAGCTGTTGAAATTACGAAGACGTCCTTGTTTTCTGTGTCTGCTCCGCTAATTTATCGTTCCCATTTTGTCCCTCGCTCTCTCGCCCAAAACCTGCGGCACCTGCCCTCTTCTGGCTTCTCCTCTCCGGTGACGCAGACTTGCCGAGCATGATCCCGTCGCCGTCGCAGCCGCCGCCTCCTGCGGGTCTCTTCCCGGACCTCAACCTCGATCTCAGCCTAGCTCCCTTCCCCAAGATCGAGCCTAAGACTGAGCCGGCCGATCATCTCTGCCCGACCGAAATGGGTCCCGCCGGCCCAATCGAGCTTTTCATCCCACCTCCCAGCCCCATCCCCAGCCCCAGCGCTAGTCCCTTCCTGGACTCCTCTTCCGTCGAAGACAAGTCCACCCTCTTCTCCGAGTACCTCCGCCTCGCCCACCTGTTCGCTGCTGCTGCCTCCTCCGCCGACCATAACCCTATTTCCATCGTACCTGCTCCCCCTAATCCGCCTCTTGATACCGACCCTAGCTCCTCAGCCATCTCCGCCTCTCGCAAGAAGCGTAAGGCTCGATCGGCTGAGATGGTGCGCGCTTCCTCCCTCAGCGCCAGTGAGCTGGTTCACTTCCGCGACATCGTCCGCCGAACCCGGATCACGTACGACTGCCTCCGTGCCTTTTTGCTTCGGGAGGAGGAGAAAGGAGACGGCTTTGACGCAAACTGGGGCAAAAGGATACGCCCTGACCTCAAGGCCTCGGCCCTCATGGCCGATCGCGATCTTTGGCTCAACCGCGACAGGAGAATCATCGGCTCCATTCCTGGCATCCGCGTCGGTGACGTCTTCCTCTTCCGCGCGGAGCTTTGCGTGCTCGGCTTGCACGGGCTTCCTCAGGCAGGAATCGATTACGTTCCAGCTAGTCGGAGTGCTACCGGTGAGCCCATCGCCACCAGCATTATTGTGTCCGGTGGCTACGAGGATGACGAGGATAGTGGGCTCATGCTCGTCTACACTGGCCAAGGTGGCCGTGGCCATAACATGTTCAGGCATTGCACGGATCAGAAGCTGGAAGGAGGAAATCTTGCTCTGGAAAGGAGCATGAATTATGGCATTGAGATTCGAGTAATTCGTGGTATTAAGTCCCGTCAGAGCCCTTCAGGGAAAATATATTTCTACGATGGTCTTTACAAGATCGTCAATTCCTGGATGGACGTAGGCAAGTCCGGGTTTGGAATTTGCAAGTACAAGCTTTTGAGAATTGAAGGTCAGGAGGAGATGGGAAGTGAAATTCTTAAGCTTGCAGAAGAGTTGAAGGTGAATCCATTGAGTGTCAGACCGACTGGTTACTTGAGTTTTGATATCTCAATGGGTAAGGAGAATTTCCCTGTTTCATTGTTTAATAACATAGATGATGATCAGGCACCATTGCTCTTTCAATACCTTGCCCGCCCAGTTTTCCCACATGAAGCTTTTCAAGGGAAGGCAAATGCTGATGCAGGAAATGGGTGTGAATGCATCTCGAACTGCTCAGCAGGATGTTACTGTGCCAAGAAAAATGGTGGGCACTTTGCATATGATGCAAATGGATTTCTTGTGAGGGGGAAGCCAGTGATTTATGAGTGTGGTCCCTCATGTCGCTGTCCTCCAAGTTGTCTCAACAGAGTGAGCCAAAAAGGGGTGAAGCAAAGGTTGGAGGTATTTAGGTCAAACGAGACAGGATCATGGGGAGTGAGATCATTGGATTTGATTCAAGCAGGGGCATTCATTTGTGAGTTCAGCGGCATTATACTAACTGGTCAGCAAACTGAGATTCTTTCAACCAAAGGCTACTGTTTGGTGCATCCTGGCCAGTTTCCAGGAAGATGGGTGGAATGGGGAGACATTTCAGATGTCAGTCCTGAATATGTTTCACCAAACTTTCCATTCTTGCCAAGGCTGAACTTCTCTATTGATGTTTCAAAATCAAGGAATGTTGCATGTTATCTGAGTCATAGTTGTAGGCCAAATGTGTTTGCACAGTTTGTACTATATGATCACAATAATTTGTTATATCCTCATGCTATGATCTTCGCAATGGAGAACATACCTCCATTGAGGGAACTGAGTATTGATTATGGAGTTGGAGAATCTGTGGAGAAACTAACAATGTAGTGAATTACACGTTGAGAGTGAGATTTTGAAGTCAAATTATGTTGTTTTTGAGGCATGCCATCAAGTGGTCATAGAGCCACATGGTTCATTGGTAAGCTTTTTCATTCTTGTGTGGTATATTAGAATCTGTGTTTCCTTTGTCTTCTGTAGGATAGTTGCTTATATATGCTTACACTGCCCAGCTATTTGCTTTGTTGCTCCAGATTCAAAATGCAACAGTTTCTTGTCTTTGTAATATTTTTTTAGTTTAGATGTAGTTTTATTGTTCATGGATCACAGGATGCATCTCTCACTTAATGGAAATACTTAAGTTGTAATTCTGACATTAATGTTCTATCTTTCATGTTGAGTTTTTACTATTCACATATCAGAATATGATGCTCTTTGGATGCTTGTTGAGAACTTATTTGACCAATATGTTGTCTATTTGCATTATTGCATATCCAGACCTTTCTTCCACCAACAGCAAGCAATTATGTTAAACTTCTAAGTGGATGATTTCAATCACAACCATGCAATTCAATGTTTGCTGAGTTGAGAGTTTTCTTAGAAAATTTATTAAATGACTTATCTTTGAAAGGAGTACATATAGAAACCTCCATCCTGATTCTCATTTCATTTATTATCCTTTAGTTTTTTACATTCTCTTTCCTAATGACAAAACATGATTCCTGGTGATACTGAGACAAATGGACATGTATATTTGTTTGAGGATGATTCTTGCATTGGTTTGCATTCTTGAGTTAAGAGATATTGAAGAATGAAGCACTTGAATAAAGATAGTTCATCTATCTTTTCTAAATGTCCTTAGGGATTGCTTAATAGGATGATCATTGGGTATATTGTTCATAATAAGCATTTATGTAATAATATCTCTATTTGTCCAAGCTGCATAAAAATATGAGTCATTGGCAGTTTAAATTTTGGTTTCTTTTAACGCATGTTCCATGATGAAATGTCTGGTTAGATGCTTGGCAAGCCAAGTGAAATCTCATGGAGTCAAGATTTCAAGAGATACGTTCTCGCAGGGAGCTAATGACTATCTATATCACTACTGCACCTGTTCCTACTACAATGAGCTTGTATGCCCACAAAAAAGAGAAGAAAAAAAAAAGAAGCAGGAGAAGAGAAAAAGTGGGGAAACTCTGCAAGAAATTTTGTCAAGCTTTGGAAGATGCACGTCACTGATAGCATACAGAAGAAGTTTTTGTAAAACTGGAAGAGTTGGAGCTTGGAACTTTCAAGTAAGTTTAAGCATCAGATGTATTTGGCGCACCATGTAGATGTTTGTACAGTGTAATGATGCTTTCTTGTGGACAATCTACGCCCATGTTCAATTGTTTGACTGTGAGACCTGGACAAATGGTTTCTTTTGGTGAAGCAAATTTCAAGGAATGCAATCTTATTCCAAAGTGGGTCTTCGAGATGTACAGTTGCTCTGGTCAAGATGACCAATTGGGAATGGAATCTATAGAACTCAATGGTGATTAATGTGACCTTTTAGTTGTTACTTATGTTTTTATTATGGCTTGGACTCTGTAGTTAGGAATTTGATTAATAATATTATAATTCACTATTTTTCCTTTATTTTTTCTTTTAGTTGGAATTGTTTCGAAGTCACTATAGTTGTTCATCATTCAAAATTCAAATGATCTAATGTGTAAAATAGTTTACTTTTGTTCTTTAATGTCCAACAGTGTAGTTCTCTCCTTTTCATGATTCAAAATTCAAAGAGCTAAAGTTTAAAGTGATTTACGTTTTTTTTTTCTTTCTAATGTTCAAGGGTAGCCATATTTTTAATCTAGACCAACACCAAGAGGAGTTGCTCTTCTTTTTATGTATGGAATTGAAGAACAAGGAGTCTAAAAAGGAGGATTCAAAAGGAGTCTCCTTTTTCAAATAGTTTATAGTTAGGCCCTTTAAAACCAATTCATTTATGATATGATCGAGTCTTAAATAAGACTTGATTTATTTTTGATGAGATTGACTCGTAGATACCATTTTATTTTAATGGCGTTTTTAATCCTATTCAGTTATTATAAGTGATCAAATTCCTTCGTGAAGATGATATTTTATCAGTTACCTGGGCAGATCAAATTCCTTCGTAAAGATGAGAATTTTTTTCTTTTACATGGGCTAAACGCACTCCAATTTTATATTTTAAGAGTGTTTATCGATCCACGGTCTGAGTCGAGAACTTGAAGTCTTTTTTTTTTTCTAGGTTGAGACAAGCCGATTCAAAATCTCAAAATTGTAATCCAAAATCTATACTCAGATTCTTTCGAATCGAAATTTCAATATTTTTAAACTAATGATT
>JBAMHZ010446141.1:0-21351 GCA_037177395.1 Alpinia galanga | reverse complement strand
GACGGCGATTCTGGACCCAGTTGATTTTTTAGCCCTGCAGGCCATCCGTAAGAGCCTCGACGACATGCCCGGCTCTGAATTCTTCTCGGCTTGGGACTTCACCGCCGATCCCTGTAACTTCCCTGGCGTGTTCTGCGTCCGGAATCATGTGGTAGCGCTTGCGCTCGGCGACCCGCGCGCCGGTGCGGCCGGACTCCGGGGACGACTCGATCCTGCGATCGGCCACCTCTCTGCGCTTGCCGAGCTCTCCCTCGTCCCTGGCCGCGTTACTGGTCCCATTCCTGACGCCCTTTCCAGCTGCTCCGAGCTCCGCTTCCTTGTTCTTAGCAAGAACCTCCTCTCCGGTCCCGTTCCCACCAGCCTCGCTGATCTTCCCCACCTTCGCACCCTCGATCTCAGCTACAACCAGCTCACCGGCTCGATCCCGGCGTCTATCGCTTCCTCTCCGAAGCTCTCCAATCTCATCCTTTGCCACAACCAGCTTTCCGGCTCCCTCCCTCTCTTTCTGACCTCCTCCCCGCTCTTACATCTCAACCTCAAGCATAACCAGCTATCCGGCCGCGTGCCGCTGCTTCCTCCTTCCCTCCAGTACCTCTCCCTCGGTTCCAACGCCCTCACCGGCAGAGTCGACACCGTGCTTCGGCGCCTCATCCAACTCAATTTCCTCGACCTAAGCTCAAATTTCCTCGACGGACCGATCCCCGGGGCCGTGTTCGGCTTCCCTCTCTCGGCGCTCCAGCTGCAGCGCAACGCCTTCTCCGGACCAGTCGAACCCTCGCAAGATGACGTGGTCATCCCGGTGGTGGACCTGAGCTACAACCGGCTCTGGGGGCCCGTACCACCACAGCTGGCCTCGGTGACCCGCCTCTATCTCAACAATAACAAGTTCACCGGGGAGGTGCCTAGCCGCCTGATCCAGGGGCTCAACAATGGGATGCAACTGCTCTACCTACAGCACAACTTCTTGACAGGGATCGAGATCGGTCCGGCGACCGCTGCCCTCCCACTGGGGACCTCGCTCTGCCTGCATTACAATTGCATGGTGCCGCCCTTCGACACGCCCTGCCCGCTCAAGGCAGGGTCGCAGAGGATGCGGCCCCTAGATCATTGTCCCCAGCTGCGAGGCTAATTTTTGGATTGAACCAGAACGGGCACGAAGAACGCACTCCGTTTTGAAATAAAAAGGTAACGAGTACAACGGAAACGAAAACAAAAAAACATAAAACAAAAAACAAAAAACAAAAACATTTATAGAGCGATCCAATTTTTATTATTTATTTTAGTTTTACCTTAGGAAGAAGAAGGTTTACTAATAACATACTTTATTTAGTAAATAAGGGATGGTGAAGTTGTAGTGGGTTCTGCTTCGTATTAAGCTCACATGTTTTTTGTTCAAAACATGGTGTTTTTTTTCGTCTTTCTTTGAGATAGTTATATTATTTATCTATGTTCATATTTCAAAATGTATGAAATTGAGTTATTATTTTTAAGAGAGAAAACTAATGTATGATAAGTCGTTGGTGAAGAGATGATAATATTATTTATTGTGTATGCATCCTGTAAATATGTATATGTATGATCGTTGGATTTCGATCGAATCATGATCAGAATTTGATCACAGTTAAATCAGTGTCGGAGTTCAGCCTGGTTGAATTTCTGTATACTCATCACATCTGACGAGAAATACAAAAAATTAAAATATATTCTGAAAAATTTTAAAAAACTAAATAAACTTAAACAAACATAAAATTAGTATTTACTCATGCCAATTTTATTTTGTTAAATGCAAATTAATTAATTTGATTTAATTTATTGTGTAAAAAGACGATTCATTCACCCTCAACACTCTTGCCAATCGGTCCCATAGCCAACAGGAAAAAAGTAAATCATAAGAAGCACTTTGTGTCCAATCAAGAACTAACGTAACAATTTGATTTAATTTAGAAAACATATATTGATGTCCGTTTAAAATGTTAATGTTGATTAATAATGTATTAAATATCTTATAAAATACATTTATCCTCTCTATTTTTTTTTTTAAGTTAGCACCACGTAAATGACACAATAAACTTCATCGTATTTTTATTAGGCTTCGCATAATTAAAGCATGAGAAATTATGGCATAAAATCAAGTCAATATAATAACTCGTGTTAATTTAAACTAACTGGAAAGTTCGATGGAATTTGAAAATTATATTCTATTTGCAAAAGATAAACTTTTAAACCCAATTATTTGAGATCGTTTAGTATAAATTTTTTTTATATATTTAACATCAAATATATTTTAGTAGAGAATCTAATTATATTCATCTACGAACCAAAAGCATATTTGGTAAAGTAGAATAATTGAAATTATGTGTATTTTCAAAATCATTGGAAATTTATAAGATAGGATTAATTATTTTCAGAATTAATCGAATTGAAAATTTAAATAATTAATGCTAATAAAAGAAGAAAAAAAAAGAAAAATTAAAATTAGCTACTTTTTTAGGCATCTGTTACTTATTAACGAAGTTAGAACCGCTTTATTTTCCATTAAATTGTTACAGACGCGTTGTACGACACGCGTGGAACATAACGGATGCCAAAGCGATGCCTATGCATAAGAAATAAGGTCACAGAATAGTCATTATAAACTTGCTATCGAAGCGTGGCGTCTCATTCTCATCCCACTCCGCCCGTCCGCCGATCCCTCTTCTACTTCGTGCCCTCGTTCTGATCTTCGATTACCTGTTCTTCTCGCTTGCGCTTGCATCCATGGTTGGAGAGGTGAGAGAATCGGAGGGGTCGCAGAACAGTGCCGAGCTCGAGGAGCTCGCCCACTTCGCTGTCGAGGAGCACAACAAAAAAGAGGTATCTTTGTGTTCTTCAATTTGTTTGAAGAGAGCTCATCTGAATCATTGAGACGCTTTATCCGCGGTTGCATCAATTACTTCTTTGTGGTATAATGTTCTATTTTAAAAAGGATTCTCATGCGTTTATTTTTGATGTTTTTGGTAGAATCCCCAAAATCTAGTTTGAGGTAATGTCAGAGCCGATCCTGTCCTAGGGTTCGAGTTTTCTATATAATTCCTCTTAGGGGAGATAACCAATTCAGTATGATGTCCTTCCTCATCCATTCTACTGCTCAAAATCCTAATTTTCTTTCTTCTTCTATTTGTCTAAACCCTTATATCTCTGTGCCTGTTTCCTCTCGTTCCTCCTTGTTATTGCTTATTGCTTCCTTTCTCAACCATGTCGTGACTAAGCTGTCTCCATCACTTCTCTTCTCCAACTAAAGAATTGCAGCTTTTCCACTGCACCATTCAATTAGTCATTACGGAGTTCTTATGATCTCACCAGCTATCCTCAGGCTTAAGTGTTTGCTTAAATCAAGTGTTAAAAATGTATAAATATCTTATGTGGATCTCCGTTTAAAGAAAAATTTCTACCATGGAATAAAAGATCAAGCTTTTGTACCTTATGCAATTGTCAATGCTAGGGATAACCTTTCCAGTAGTTGAATCCTGCGAGGATGCAGATCATCCATATGTTGCGGTTTAATAAACTCATCCTATGAAGGAATTTCGCTGGGATATCCTTTCCAACAGTTAAATCCCGTGAGGATATAGATCATTCAGATGTTGGGATATCCTTTGGATCAATGATAGACGTGAACTTCTTGAATTCGTTTTGAGTCATCTATTCGTCTCATGAAAATGCCCACATCATCCATAAGGCCAGGTGGGTTGTTCATCCAGCATGAGATTAATTTAATTTCTTGCATTAATGGATGTGTTATAGACATCTTGTAGTTCTGGAACTCTATGCAAAGCATCTTCTGGCCAGACTTAGTGTCTTATTTGAGTTGAGTTGATTATATGAATGCATCTGTAATGGCAGATCGTTGTTTTATCTTGCTTAATGCAAGCTAAGTTACTTTCAACAATTACATTTTGAGAGTTTTACAAGAAGGAGATTAGAGGATAATCTATTACCTGATTTGCTCTGATGTTTTATCTAAGAAGTAACTTGTTGATTTTAATTGACTAAGACCAAACAACATCACATTTTTACATTTGCAAAGTGGTATCATCTCGCTATTAGTTTGAGGGCCATGAAAATAAAATTGTGACTGAGAAGTTGTGGGGTTCTCTTGTTAAAATGAGTCCGCAATTGTTGGATGATTAATTCCATAATTTTTGATAGAATTATTCTCAACAATTATAGGAGAATTAGTTATGTGTTTTGTATATATATGGACAAAGTATGAACTATCTAGTAATATTTTGCTCTCCAAAAATTTGTTTGATGGTGTTTTGTCCTACCAAGGCTGTTTCAAGCCTTAAATAGGCCCTAGGCAAAAAAAAAAAAAAAATCTCATACCTTAAATAGACCCTATGCTAAAAAAAATATTTTAAACCTTAATTTTATACCTTTAACATTGAGCCCCAATTTATTATAATTTATAGGCTCCATTTTTATTGGGCCTTAGGCATAGACCTTAATGGCCTATGCTTAAAGCCGGCACTGTATCCTATATAGAGTTATTGTGAGTTAGTGCATGTTAGCCAATTTCTTTGTGTTTGCTAATTCATCTTGCTTAGTCATTTCCTTTTTTTTGTAAGTCTAAAAGAGAGATTGATGTGCCAGAGAAAAGTTAAGGAAATAAACATAAGTTATTGTGCATTTAAAATAGTTTCCAGTCTGAAGAGAAAAAAAAAACATAAATTATACCCAATTCAAAGCAGACTGGCTAGTCGCTCATTATCTCTCCAGTCAGAGTATGTAGGAGCATTGTTGCAATACTTTTGATAAATGTTCTTTTCTGCTCACCCAGAATAGACTTCTGGAATTTACTCGAGTGGTGAAGGCAAAAGAGCAAGTTGTGGCAGGAACACTTCATCACTTGACCTTGGAGGCAATTGACGCAGGGAAGAAGAAGCTGTATGAAGCCAAGATATGGGTTAAGCCGTGGCTCCACTTTAAAGAGCTTCAGGAGTTTGAGCATGTGGGAGACTCTCCCTCTCTTACCACTGCTGACCTTGGTGCTAAACGAGGTAATAATATATAATCTAATTCTGAAGTGCCTAGGAGTTTTGTATATATTACTGCAATCTATAGTGATCATAAGATTTATCTATGTTAGGTTTATCACAGCAAATTTCATTATTTTGTTCTCTATGGGCAGGTTGCCTAGAGAGTAAGAGTAGCTTCTAAGTTTCACTTTTGTCTAATTGCTTCTATTTTCTGGGCAAAATTTTTTTTTTTTATTTGAACTGAAAAATTTGAGTAAGATAGAAAGATGGAGAGATTAAAATCATGACCTTTCTTCCCAGTTCAATCATCTTTAACGAGAAAAGTGAAGAGTGATTTAAAACTGGAATGACCAGCTTAGTCTTTTTCTTTTAAGAAAATACCTCATTTTACCAACGTATATATTTTGGATCAACACCTTCATCTGTTCTTCATGTTTGGGTCATAGAATTTTCATTCTCCTATTTCCTTTCTTTCCCTAGTAAACATCATGAAAATACAAATGTTGAACTTTCATCCCTGCTTACTTTCTGCTTCATTTTCTATCGTCCCTAAATTCTTTATTTAAAGAGGGAGCAAATTCATATATGATAGGGCACTACCATAAAATTCTTCCCTTTTCTTGAAAATATCCCGTGACTTCTCATAAATTCAATTCCTTTTTTATGTTAAGCAATGTAATGTTCTTTTAATACATACGATATTCTATCATGGTTCTTCCATTAGTTGTCTTGGACCTTTCCTATCTAAGTATCTAACTAGATTCTGAAATAAGAACCTAGGTTGATCCCAATCCTCAATTTTACAATGACTCCTCTAGTTGGGACCGCGAACACAACATGACTTTCATGGAATTGGTTTGGTGCATTATTTTTCAGATAAATCTGCTAGAAAAGGTAAGACCATCTTTTTCATTGCCATTGTTGATAGTATACCGCAAAATTTTTAGCAATGCTAACTCTTGGTCACTCATTTTTATCACGTCAGGACAACAAGTACTTGATCCTTCTTGTCATCTACTTTTGTTCATTGTTAATTTGTACCTCTCCATTTCTAAGTTTGTTTTCGTGTTTCAAAATGTTAGCAAGTAACCGTTGTCTTCTTGAATTTAGTTATGGCATAAAAAAAATAATCCAAACTTTCATATTCTGGTGTCATTTGATAAGTTTTATGCTGTGCACCAACCAGGCTTTTGTATAGGGATCACATGAACCTTGTGTAACTATTTTCAATTGGTTAAAAGATGGTAACAGTGTACTTCTAGGTTGGGAATTTTATGTCTTGTCTTGCTCTATGACAGTTTGAAGCTTGTATAATGTTCAGGTGCCAGTGGGGTATCCAGTACAATCATTATTTTATATCAACTGTTAGAATGGTTCCACATTTCTCAGTGAGTGTTATCATTTGACAGAGGAGCTTGGTCCTGGTTGGCGCACTGTTCCTGTAAATGATCCTCTGGTCAGAGATGCAGCAGACCATGCTTTGAAGACCATCCAACAAAGGTCCAATTCGCTGTTTCCTTATGAACTGCTGGAAGTCCTCCAAGCAATGGCAGAGGTCTGGATTCTTTTGACTATGTTTTTTCCTCGCTACATGCTTGCTACTTTAAAATTGTTTCACATGTAGTTCTGAAGGGTAAAAGGGGTACGATTCACATATTTTGTTATTCTGAAAATTATTAATTTAAGGGAGAGGCTGGATTTTCTTGGGGGATAGAGCAGCTCAACAAAAACTTTTGTACTTAGTGGTTGACTTTTCTTATGCTGCTTGAATTTTGTTAATTTAAACATACAAATTCTCTCTTATACATTAATGCTATGTTTGATTGGTTGCTTCGAGCAATGGAATTGACAGGCAACAGAATAGTTGTCCTAGGAATAAAATTGATAAGGCACTGTAATCGGAATATGTTTAGCTTATTGGAAGGTTAGGAATAATTCTGATAAAATATCAGCCAAATAAAAGGCAGTAGTTCACTTGGCCTGTACAATTGATCAGCCCACTAGGTCTATTCAGCTCGCCCACCTTGTGTTCTGCTTTGCATTCCGCAGCTTGCTTGGTTCATCCAGTCCTCCTAGCATTCCCCATTTGCTTGGCTAGGACAAGCCACTCCTCCCATTCAGTTTGCCGGATCTATTCAGTGCGTCCCCTCCATCATCCCATCCTGTTTGACTTGCTCAAAGTATGAATTTCTTGAGTAGTTGAATGGTGTAGGAATACATACTCTTCAGATATTGAAAGTAATAGGTATTTTTGGGGGGTTGAATGGCATAGGAATACACACTCTTTGGATATTTAAATAGCGGAAATATATATTTTTTGGGAATGACACGAGGAATAACTAAGAATGATGTTTAAAGGATCTAACACCGTGCGAATTGAATTGATATCCAAATTTATTTGTTTAACCAAACATAGGAAAACTTATCCATGAGAATTCATGGGACCAAAATGATTATTCTTGTCAACCAAATACACAAATCCATGAGAATTGATTTGTGCATTTGGTTCACGGAATAGAAGAGATAAATAATACAATAATCATCTTTAGGGAATAAGTTGATGAGGGATATGTAACCAATAACCAATAAGATATATGTATTTTTTGGTTTGATTATGAAATGAAAGAAATAAAGAATAACTATCTTTTTGTGTGATTGGTAAAAATACCTGGTTATGAAATGAAATAAATAAGAATAATTATCTTTATGATTAATTGGTAAAAATATCATAATGAATACAGAATACTTGAGGAATAATTGTTATAAAAAGAATTCTCCACTTAAATAATTTTTGTGGTTCATCTTGCTTGCGCTATTGGTTTCATCGGCCTTGCCAACTTGTCCAATATGATTGACTTGTTTGGCTAGACTGACTCCTTATTTCAATCTGGCTAATTGGTTTTGCCCATCTCAACTGAACCATTTGGATCGATTAGATTGACCCATTCACATCTGACCCAAGGGATGCACATTTGATCAATCCGATTGGACTGTCCAACCTGACTGGTCTGCATCTTACTACTGATCAGACCCACCAAATCAAATGACCCAATTGGATACTCTGGACCATCTGACTTGATTGGACCCATCAGACTGACTTGCCGGTTCGAACCCATTGGACCGATCTCCATAACAGGCCTGATTGAACTTATCAACCCGTGAGGACTGACTGAGTTATCTGGGCTGTCTGATCCAGTTAGCTCAATCAGACTCTCTTGTTTCCCTTGCTTTGGGCGTTTGACATTTTCTTATCTGCTTTTTTAGCTCAACTTTTCTTGGCTGAACCCTTTTGGGGAATAAACTTTCCTAGATTTTCATCTCAAGACTTTTTGAAATGCCTGGAATGGCCAAACCCATTTTAGGTACAAATCTTCCTAGAGCTTCATCTCAAGGCTTTTTGAAATGTGCTTGAAATGAATGTGTTATAATTTCCCCTCAAAGGAAATCGCACTCACTGACCCTTAGATAATTTAAATTTGCTTCTAAAGCAGAGAAACAAAGTTCTTTATACAGCAATCACTTCCTTGATTGTATGGATTTATCCTTGATATTTTTTTTAAAACTAACAGGTGATTGAAGAAACTGCAAAGTTTGACATGCTCCTTAAAGTTAAGAGAGGAAGCAAGGAGGAGAAATTTAAGGTCGAGGTCCACAAGAATCTGGAAGGTAACTTTCTTTTGAATCAGATGCAACAGGAGAATTAGGAGTTAAAAAGTGAATAACCAAAATACTTGCTACAAATAAATGGTCGTCTAACAACTTTGGATGATATTTGGAAAACCTGTTTTACCTCAACTTGCTTGTAGTGCTTGTGGATGCCTTATGCACTTTGACACTATTAAAAAGTAATAGCAGATGGGGAATATATATGCTTGTATAGAATGAGTTGATTGTGAGGTTGCCTGCTGCATCTTGTTGAAGATAGTCATGCAATCATCAAATCAAACAGTAAGACGTCTTGCATTCAATGTGGTCTGGTGAAGTTAGTTCTGGTAAAACAATGATTAAGTTTGCCATTATATTATGTTATGATTGCTGCAATCTAGTAAGACTTCGATAATATATACGACTATCACATTGAATTCCTAGAGGAAAAAAAGAAAGAAGGGAAACAAGTTATTTGCATCGTAGAATGAAATCCTCCGTTAGCAAATCAAGTGGAGGAACGGATGGTGTGATGATGAAAGAAGACAAAGTAAACTTGAGCAGCCTAATTAACAACTGATCTCCATGGAATCCGATGGCTAGAAAGTAGGAATGATAAGATCAGGGCAAAAGTAAACTCACGTCAATCAATAGCAATAGAAGAAAAAAAAATTGTAAAAGAATTTTTGCTGTCAACAGATATCAAAACTATTTTCATGATTTTTTTGTAATTATTTTGAATATTGATTAAAATTTTTGATTCGGCTGCTAAAATGTAATTATTGGATATCCTATTATTTTCCCGATGTACACTTTTTTACCTCTAATAAATATTATAAAGTTTATCTGTTTGTTTGTTAGTGCTCGAAAAAAATATTTTTTATTCTATTGTTGTACTGCGGGAGTGTGATTTCTCTTATTCATTATGATTATACTATCGAAATGTTACTTAATAATTTCGTATTTTAAAATTGTTCTTTTATCTGCCAAATATATATATATATATAAATGTTTTGGAATTTGAAACTTAAAATGTTTTTTTATTAAAAGTAAATTCAAAAAAAAAAAAATCTCCAGCGAGGCCTTTATGTCGTTAAAAGTTTTAACATTGTCGTTGGAAATTTTAAAATCGACGCTAAAAATGCATGTTTATCATCTTTAAGATGCCAAATTTATTTGGTCAACTTTTTCCGGTGTCCGCGTCACGCTCTCCATTTCCGTAAAAACATTTTAAAAATAATTAGTAATCCACGCATTAAACATTTTCCGATAATCAACCGGGTGCACTTCCTATAATTAAATTATGAAATTTTCTTGCCAGTTTCCCTCGCATGTTTATTTAATCGATTATATTAAACCATCAGACTCGTATGCCCCGTTTACTCCAAAAGTCCACGATGAAGAGATTTTTTAAGGAAAATAATTTTTATTAAAGAAAAAGAGAAGAGAAAGGAAAAAGAAAAGAAAAGAATTATTTGAAAAGAATTTTTTTTTTGAGAAAATAAATAAATACAGAAAAGAAATTTCCTAAATGAAAGGAAAAAAATAAAGTTGATCGATGGACCACGATAGCATATGACGGTTGACGAGCTATAGGCGACGGGGGCAGCCGTCGGTCGCCCCTTATTAAAGAAATAGGAGAGGAAGGAAAGAGAAAAGAAAAGAATTATCTAAAAAAGGAAAAAGAACTTTAAGAAAATAAGTAAATGGAGGAAAGAAATTTCCTAACTGAAAGGAAAAAAATAAAATTGACCGGTGGATAACGGTGGCATGCAGCAGTAGAGAAGCTATAAGTAGTGACAGTGGCCACAATCGACGGCTACTTGGACGGCCGATGATGTCCGATGGCATCCGGCGATGGGCGCCGATTGGCGGTGTTTGGCGGCAGCTGGCGACGGCTGAGGTCTGACGACGGTCATGGTTTGGCGGTGATCAGCGATGGCCGTCGGCCTATAACTAGCAATCAGCGATGAGTTACAAGAGGAAGAGAAAGATTTTCTATCCAATTTGAGTGGAAAAAAATATAACTAAAGGAAAAAAAAGAATCCATTGATAGATTGAATCTTAAATCCATTCACTTATTAAATAAACAAAAGAAAAGAAAATATTTCTTTCTTCTAAAGTAAACGAAAAAAAATTATTTATGATGAATTTTTTTTAAAGATTTTTATTTTCTTCCTTCTAAGTAAACATAGCAGTAAAACTAGCTTTCACGGGATAAATTGTTTTACTGAACTTATATTTTTTTCCCCTTAAATGGTCTTTCGGAGCTCGTTGGTAGCATCGTATTTATATTTAAACTTGTGAATATTCATCAACGTATAGCGTTCATTTATGCTTTGCTTTACATCTACATTTGATCAGATTTAGTGCATTAAGATGAAAATTAATAGTTGTTTCAGACAAATGTTAGAAGTTTGCATTTATGAAAATTAATAATTGTTTCAGAATTTAATTTTTAATTTAAGGACTGAAGAGGAATACTAATATTTAGATTCCACATTCTTTAAGTCCATGTCGACTGCTTTCCTCTATGGCTATGCCCCACTTACCTCGCTCAGCATTTTCTTCAGCTGCAGTCCAACAACGAAGTGCTTGGAATACACGTCAAGGTCTCTAGTGATTGGAACATACATATGGATGTTTGCTTATGACGCAGTAGATTGGCAGGTAATAAATTGAGGGAGTTCGAAACCTAATTGAGAATTTCCTGTTTAATCGATTTGATCAAATTGTTTCTATGATGTAATTTTATGCTTAAACACCACTTTAAACAGAAGCTCGGTTTACTTCCTTGTTTTCAGTTTAAAAATCAACCATAACTTGTTTGACCAGAAATCTTGGTAGATCTTTCTACCATAAATATATGTATAAAATTCAGAGATTAGCAGCTCTAACTCAAAAGCAGTCTCGAGTTAAGAATTGAAAGAAACTTCCATCGAACAAGAGTACATCGACTTTAATTACAAGGAGCACCGACACCCATGCATTTTGGCTCTATTCAAGCTTACTTGACCGAAAACAAACACATTTGCAGACTTCAAGGTTTCCCACAGCCCAAAACAAGGAACCTACCACCATTTACTCAGCCACCCTCACCGAGTTAAAGGCTGTGAAACTTCCAATATCCACACTGCACACGTTCTCCGGCTCTGTCCAAGCCATGAGAGTTGGCTTAGAAGGATATGGCTGCAAGAAGGGACATCACTTGCTCTCTAATTCTGCTGATGCTGCTGTTGCAGTTGGTAGTGACCTGTGGTACTCGTGGTTGTCGCTCTGGAAGACTCAGAGGAGAGTTTAGATTCCCCACGTGGAGACCTGATCGACATAAAAATGGAAGCTTTGGAGGAAATACGCAGCAGAGAGGAGATGAAGTTCTTGAAGAGGAGAAGAGGAGCGTGAACACCGGGCCTAATCCTCTCCACAACAGATAGGGAGAGCGCTCACATCTTCAATTTTTTTCTTCTTTTTCAGTAATCTTGAACTGCTGAGTCTACTACGTTCCGTTTACTTCTCAAGGAAGTATTCTGGATTTATCATCACAGAAAAAGACACAAAACAGAATCATGTCTTCAAATATAGTGCTCCTTTTATTGTTCTTGAACTCGATGTTTTTCCTCTGATATCAGCACGTTCAGGATAGTTAAAGTGTGTGCTGGTGCTTATCTTGCATTATGATTTAAAGCAATCGTTTAACAATTGCCTAGCCACTGATACATTTGATGGGTTTTCATCCTCATCATCCCTTTCTATTTTCAAGAATAATTATGTTTCAGAAATTATGATCTGCATAAGAGTCGAAGTTTTGTTGTACCATGATGCAATTAAACTAGAATCGACTTAAATTTTCACAGATCGTGCTCGAAGAAACACGGCCCACGATGGTTTGACGCTTGATCCAACAAAAACTTGAGTCTGTCTTTACAGTGTTGTGCTTCGTCAGTCTCTTGGTTCAGTGAATAGACAATGAAAATACAATTTACGAGATGTCAAAATGAGTCTGCGATTAAGAGGAAGATGGTTCAGAATGGGATGATGGAGAATGAGAGATAGGTGTATTTATTTAAAGATTTCAATAACTTTATTTTTGTAAAAATGGAATGTAATTTTAAAGTTACTATTATACACTTATATTTGTCAAACTTTTTTGTTATTTTGAGGGTAGAAGGGTGAATTGATGAATTTAACAAAGAAATGAAATTGCTATGCGTAATGTGTTTAGGACATACATTATGCCTAATGAAATTGCTCTCTATAGTTTATCAAAATATTCACAAAAACAAAAACAAAAACAATGCAACAAAGGCTAAACTTAATTCTTATAGTGAATGTTAAAAAAGCTCTTTATAACATTAGAAAACTTTCTGATTTGCATGTCTCGATGCCATAACCCAAATCTGTTATCTTTCCGATTCTTGCGGACACAAAAACAATCAATGTGTTTCCTTAATTTTTACTAGGCCTGATAGTTCATGGAAGCTCCAGTTCCAGGTCTCGGGACAAACGAAAAACTGTAACGAACTCTCGGGAAAACCTGCAATTGTGGGAAAACCTGTGACTCTCAGGACATACAAGTAAATTGTCGAGCAAAACAAGTTTCTCTAATCCTAGGGAAGTACTCGAGCGGTGTTCGTCTGAAACCTTATCCCAATACAAAATGAGTATTTTCTAAACGGTGTCCCACTGTGCACTTCAGTGGCCGGAAGTTAATTCCATCAGGACTAATTAATTGAGTTATTTATCGGCAATACAGGGTGATTGCATAGTTGGTTGAGGTTGTTGGTCCTTTACTGACCTTGAAAACCTTTCTAACTCAACCTGCAGGGAACAAGGAAGCCACAGAGCCTCAACGTTGAATTGTACACTATATGTTTTTCAGCTACTTGGACTACATCCTACGTGCCATGGTAACCTTCCCCCATCATGTTTCATCGCATTATATTGCATTTTTGGAATACAACAACAAACAAATAACAGTGTTTCAACTTTTTTAGATTAATTGTTTTGTCGTACTTTGTAAATAAAGGTGCTCC
This sequence comes from Alpinia galanga, assembly GCA_037177395.1. Lineage (NCBI taxonomy): Eukaryota > Viridiplantae > Streptophyta > Magnoliopsida > Zingiberales > Zingiberaceae > Alpinia > Alpinia galanga. The sequence goes on along the minus strand of JBAMHZ010446141.1, from coordinate 7,655 downwards.
AGCCACATTATATGATTAAAAGAAATAAAAGGACGTAGACACCATGTGATTTGTCTTAACCTTTTGGGGGCAAGTGTTTGTTTCAGCAAGCAGGAACCTTCCAAGTTTGTGATGCTTGGCAACATCCATGATACTGCTTTGTGTTTGCATTTTTCCGATATAGAGAGTTCATACATAGCCTATATAGAATTTCGCAGTTCATTCACGGTGGTATTAACTCAAGATCTCACCGCAAGCGAATTAATTATGTGTTCATGCGTCGAGAAATTGAAAACATGTTCAGTGTCTTTGTGCCCGGCCGGCCATCAATCATTTATCTGTAGCATGCGTTGCTCCTTGCATCTCTTTTTGTACAGTTACTATATCTTCTCGTCCAGCTTTTACCTTTCATCGCAGACGATGGCACATGAGCTCATCTTACTGGTGAAGTCTCCTTGGTGATCAGATCACCTTCCTTCATCTTTTGTGCTCGGCAAAACTTAGTGGACGTCTGAAATCAAATGATGTCGTCCACGCTCTGTCATTTATTTTCTTTCACATTCTCTCTCTCTCTCTCTCTTCCGTGAGAAGTGCAGCTTTTCCTTTCTCTGTTCACTCTGTCGGAGATTCAATATTAAAGACTGCTCTTTGCTCTTTGTTAGCACAGATCAACAAGACTAGATGCCTGCTAATTAATCTTTTGGCCTTTCAACGTTCCTTAGGACCAAAACTGAGTTTCACAGTTCACACCGTGTGATGTGTGTGTGTGGATTGGTAGGACTGTCAACGATAACAGGGTGTGAATTCACAATTTACAACTGTAAACAATTAACCCATCGTCTTTTTAATTAGACAGTACAGATTGTTAATTTACGTCATCACCCTCAAAGAGGATTTAAGTTCTCCAAACTCTCTGGCATCCCAACTGCTTCTATAGCACTTTGGTTCAGGTGAGATATATGGTGCCGTGGATGATTACCAGAACAATCCTACCAATCCACACACACACACACACACACACATCACACACGAAGTTTTAGACTAAAAATGAATGCTAATTCAACCCTGTGGCTCCTTAATTAATCTCTCATGCTCCATCTTTATGATAATCAAGATCAGACTTTATAAAATGTTACCTCAGATTTTAATCGAATGGCATAATTATCGGACAAAACATAGCCGTTGGAGAGGCGTAAAAGGCGTTAAATCAATGGTGGTACAACATGATCTCCACAGAATATTTGTCATCGGATGCTATTTGAAGTTGCACAGGAAGACTACGTTGGCGATGTCTCCTTAGCGAGTTCCATCAATTATTGCTACCTCCGCACTTTACTGGCTTTATAATTTCCACTCTTTGTTTTTCTTCCTCTTTACTAAAGTCGTCTGTGACTGTATGGACTAATCGAATCTCCGTTGAAGACGACAACAAAGCCAATCCGGACACCGCATCCTCCCGTCCATTTGGGTCGCCAACGCTGATTCCTTCTCCTGGAATTCCGGACATCAGTTTCTTGTTCTATTTTGTTGTTTATTTTTTATTTTTAGTCTACCCCATATTGCGCATTGTGGCTGCAAATAAGTCGTTTTGATTTTATTTAAGAAATTTTGTTGGGTGGCTTTTCCGTAATTTCGGATGCTTCCAGCATAAAGAGCCCTGCTTCCACTGCACTCTCCTCCTCAGTTCTGAACTCGCGAAGAGCGGCAGAGCAAGTGAGAGAGATCAGGTGCCGATGGGAAACGTGGAAACGGTGCGAACGTCTTCATCTCGCCATGAAGTTGGATCGGGAAACCGCCCGAACAGCATCGGTTGCATGTCCGGCATCTTCCATTTCCTCTCCCGTCACCACAACCGATCTCGCAAACGCATCACCTCCGGTAGCAACCGAACTGCGCTCCTTGCTCCGCAGTTCATTCTTCTAGCTCCTTCGTAATTGATTATGCCGTTCGCCATTGTGCTGCAGTTAAAAGGAAGGAGAATCCCGCCGCTCCGCCTCCGAGGAGATCGTCGACGCCTCCGCCGCCGGAGGCCGCGGTCGAAGGCGCCAAGAAAATGAGGCACTCCAGCGAGACGCCTCGGAGTCCGGTGATCCCGCAGGAGATCAGGAGAAGAAAGCCGGTGCCCGAGTCTCCGGAAAGCCCCCGTACCCCTCCTGCTCTGGTGGCGCGGCTAATGGGCCTCAACGACGCGCCGCCACCGGTGGCGGTGGCCGGTGACAAGCGGAGGGAGTTGCTGCGGGCGCTGGAGAAGTGCGACGAGGACCTCCAGGCGCTGACGCGGATTATCGAGGCAATCCGATCCGCGGAGATCCAGGAGGACGCGGTCGTCTCCACTGCCGGGAAGACGGCTGAACGGCTGCTGGAGATCGAGACAAGCGCTGGGGACGCGAAGAGCGAGTGTAACGGGGAGCAGCCGAGCCCCGTGTCGGTGCTCGACGCAATATCGTCGCCTCGGTATCGGTCCCGTTTACGGTCGCAACGTCCCCAAGAGGGTAGGTTGAGGTGCACGATGATGAAGTTGTTGCCGTTGCAAAACCGGTAGTCACAAGAACTTTTCACGACTCTTAATGCAGATAGCGAAGGAAGCCCGGCTAACGAATCTCGGATCGTGAAGCCATCCCGGATGGCCGTTTTTCATACCGGTAAGTCTCCAACTCGAGTGCACTACGGTTGAGGCTAATCAGCTACAAAAATTACGTATTAATGCGATCAGTAGTACAGAAGACGTCAATAATCACAATAAGAAGGCGCACGAAGCCACGCGACGGTTGAACATAATGGAGCCAATGCCGAGCGGTCAGGCCACGGCGGAGGAGTTCGGCGGCCGGTGGTCGTGGTGGCGAGCGGGGAGGAGGTGTGCGAGCCGGGCGATGGCGGAGAGCGTGGAGGAGGTGTGGGAGGAGGGGGCGGAGAAAGAGAGGTGGGAGTTGGGCCGGGTGAGGTCATGTTTGGAGGCTCACTTACTTGGGGAGTTGGTGGAGGAGCTCGCGGTGGAGCTCCTCGGCTTGTGCTGTAAGCTGTCGTCACCTACTTGCAGGAAGAGGCTTCGCTTCTAGTTCTGGGATTGTAGTTGCATACTCGCATGGAAGCTTTGTGGGATTGGATTTTAGTTTCTTGTCCGCAGAAAACTTTTGAATGAGAAACTATGCAATAACAAGCCAAACCAATGTGTCCGAATCGGCATTACTTATTAGCCTTTGTTCCCCCAAAAAACACTGAAAAGAAGCGTCACTTTTGGCAGCAGAGCATTTGCCTTTTTTGTACTGTGAGAGAGAATGGGGTGTGTGTACTGTGTAGGCACTGATGCTTCAACAATCTTCATTCTTCAATGTATAATACTCTTCAATCTCCGTCTCTAATATGCTTCAACAATCTTCACGCTTAACTATTTGATAAGGTAAAATATTTGAAAATTAAAATTCAAAGTCAGATTTAAATTGTAGATAATAAAGAGGTCTGTGAGTTTATAAATTCTAGTATGCTTTTTGGAAGGGAAAAATAAAATAAAATAAAGCTTCTAGATTAATGTCCTATTTCTAATTCTCTTATCAATTGGAAATTAATGTTTTCCTTTTGTTTTTTTTTTCAGCTGTTGGAAATGTTCAAACCTGTCTCTTTAATCGTATACTTCACGTTCGTCGCTTCTAGATAGATTATCAATAACAAAGTTGGTCTCCTTATCGAAGAGTTTCTGCAGTTAAGTTTAGTTGGAAGTTGAAACCTACAGAGACCTTTATAGTTCAGAGGATGTAGCGATCATGTTCAAAATTCACACAGCAGATCCTATTTAACAATGCATCTCTCAATCTCATACTAGAATTTTAGAGACAATCCAAAAACAAATATCAAGACATCCATATATAACTGTCTCATCCAGATGGGTTCTTGACCACTGCAATTCATCTGTTCCCTGCTAAACATGACTAGGCCCTTGCATGAGATGTAATGTTGTCTTTACCTTCGCGAAGTTTTTCTAGGGTGGGAAGAATATCTGTCATGTTGGGCCTGCGCTTGGGATCTAGATGTAAGCATTGCAAGGCAAGAAAAGAAATAACATGGGCTTCCTTCTTAGAGTAGCGACCCTCCAATCTTATGTCCATGATCCTCAATATTCTTCCTTTATTCTTCAGGAATGGCTTCGCCCACTCCACAAGAGTTTGCTCTGAAGCCCCACTGTCTTCTTCCACTGCTCGCCTTCCTGATAGGAGCTCCAGCAATAGAACTCCAAACGTGTATATATCACTCTTCAAGCTCAAGTGACCTGCCATATACACTAGTATTCAATGGGCTAAAAAAATGAGGAGAAACCCTGTGAAAGAAACATTATTTTTAAGGTTAAGGTTACCAAGAAGACGTACAAGGTCATTGGCTGCTGGATGCATTGGTTACCATGAGACGGTAGGAAAAATGGTAGTTGACTTAATTTACTGAACCATATTAGAGAAGGAGAGCAAGTATAGAAGATTTTGACCTCGACTATACAGTATTGAAATTTGTATCAAAAAGATTTTGATCTTGTTTTTCTGAGTATTGTCGTTCTGAGATAGATGTCGTCTTTCAATGATAATTTATATCTAGGAGCTAGGATGCCAAAGTAGAGTCATAACAATTTATCTTTGTGGAGAACTTTTGCTTCAGTAACAAACAAGCAATGCCCTTTTACAAGTCTAAGACTCCAAGTAATATACTTATTTGCGTTTGAGCAGGGCTTACCAGTCGCAATGTATTCTGGAGCAGCATATCCTTGAGTTCCGACCACCCGAGTTGAGACATGGCTCTTGTCTCCAGTGGGTCCATTCCTTGCTAAGCCAAAGTCTGATAGTTTAGCATTGAAATCCTGCATAGCATTTGCTAGTAAGACTCACTATGCCATGTGGTTTTTCAGGAACTCATACAATTAGTTTGCTAAACAGGATATTGAATCAGTGCAGGTCAATGTAGAGACTACCGTATCAAGGAGAATATTCGAGGCCTTTAAATCACGGAATATTATTTGAGTTTCTAATCCATGCAAGAAAGATAATCCTCGAGCAACATCAATGGCAATGCTCACCCTCGTTGGCCAAGGAATAGGTAGTACACCTCCTGAAGTGCATGAACCGATTTGCATTCATTCACAAATCATCAGAGACGAAAAGAAATATCAAAATTGTAAGTTGTTGGAGTGTATAGTGCTGATTCAATTGTTCATGACAAAAGCATGCCACAGAAGCAATGAGATCAATGTTACCAAATATTAAGGAACAAAAGGAATTGCATGATTTCAATTGAATCATCAATGTCGAGTATAACCTGTGGAAGTGTTAAGCTAATGTCAGAGGAGCATACTTTTGAATAAATGGTTCTCTAAGCTGCCTTTCTGCATGTACTCGTAAACAAGAAGCTTGCTATCCGCCTCCGAGCAGTAGCCTATAAGTTTGACAAGATTCTCGTGCTGAAGCTGGCTCAAATAGGTCACTTCTGCCTGCAGGCATCACATTGAAGGTGACTCTTTTGCGAAACCCAAAAGGTGCATAAGAACATCAAATGTCTGCGAGATATCAGTTGCATACAAGCCATTCTTTGTATCCTTGATAGCTTTCTCGTTTGAGTTTCTTGACAGCAACAACAATTCCACTTCCTGCTTTAGTAGGAGCATAAGTATGCTCATCGATCCACCCTTTGAAGACACAGCCGAATCCTCCTTCACCTAGATATGAAGTGGAGCTGAAATTTTTAGTAGCATTCTTGAGGTCAGTCAAGCTGAAGGACTTCAGACCGACCGCTTTTGATCCCTCGTTTTTGCTAAAATTATCACTATCAGCATTGGTTGATGCCTCACTTTTGAACTGTGCAACAGAATTGTCTGATCCAGTCGAAGTTCTCTTAGATGATTTCTTTAGACTGGAATCACTCACCATGGACAGTGGATTCTCTGCAAATTACATACAATTATAGTTCCCACTCCAAATATGAATGACTTAGCAAATAAGTTGCATTTCAGGAAAAAAAAACAAATAAATTTTGTTGCCATGGCAAGTAAACTTCAGATGCGCAGATCCGTGGTGGCACTGTACAACACTGAAGTAATTCACCATCAGGAACTAGTTGGTAATTTGATTAAATGGGTGAGACTGGATTTATATGTTTGCTTTATTAACTGATTAATCAACAAGAGATACCTGGATTTCCGTACTTAATCATTGAAAATAGAATGCTCAAACAGGCTAAAGCCCAAAACAAGCATAGCAACTTTTCTATAGCAATTAAAAAACCAAGATTTAGTCATATTTTCATTGTGGTGTCCGTCTTCATGCCTAAAAATCAACATTTAGGAAAAACTTCCTGTCAATCTGCTTACTATTAGGTCAAACATCTTCTCTACAGTGAGAAAGTTCAACATCTTACAGGCTTTAGTTGTTTCGGGTACCTGAGAGGACAAAGGCATTATCCAAAGCCCTATTTGAGTAATTTTTCTCACACAAAATATCTGGAGAGGAAGATCACATAAGCAAAATAAATGAGAAAATGAACGTAATTCAAGCACAAGATTATACATGGGAAGAGCTCATATCTCGCATCACTCAGCAACAAGGAGCAAAAAGCTAAGGAAAATCCCTTCTTTTTTTTTTTTTTTTTTCAAATTACTGTGGCTTTCATCGAAAAAAGAAATAAAAAGGGAACAAAACCAGAAATCAAAGAGGCAAAGAGCAGAAACATGGAAGACCAGGGGGGGAAATATCTTACTTGAACCATGAGGAGAAGAGGCGTTTATAGTCTTAGAAGAACGCCCACACTGGTTCCCCATCGGAAGAGGGCACCCAAACTGCAGCCCTTCACAATTCCTTCTTGGCTCGGAGACAATGATATATATGTTCTTTGAAACTTCCAAGGATTCCCTCGCGTTGTAAAAGACGTTCCATTAAAAGTCTTAATTAATTAGCTTCTCTTGACTGGTTCAAAGTTTGCTTGCGGATTTTAATTGTGAAAAAAAAGGAGATAAAATTCGTCTAAATGTGGCCAAGCATCGGAGACGAGATTTGAAGTTCAATGACACTGACCTGAGGGGAATTAATTCTACAAACGAGTAATAGGTTTCATATCACACCAACCATAATTTGTTTTGTTACAGTAATATTACTTGGGAATATTAGAAAAAAATGTGTACTTCTGACTCTGTTTTTTTATATATTATTATCCATATCTAAGTTTAGTTTATTTTAGTAGATAAACCTTTTGTTTTTGTTTTATGTAAATTACATTATACAAAAAATTATTGAACCCTGAATATTTACTCTACTGTACTCAATCGTCAAATTTAAATATTTTACTAATTTCAAAATTTCACTTTTGCACTCATGGTGATATAAAGAATACAATAAATTTAATTTAAAATATTTTTAAAATATCTAAGGTTATCAGTGAATTATAACTAAAATTCATTGATGAATTTAGAAATTTCAAAATTAATTATTATACTTCTTGAGTATAACTTATACCTTTGAACTTAAATTTTATAGCTCAAATTGAAAGACGACGATTTTTAAATCTTTATAATTTTGAAACAATTTGATACAAGGTCGTTAAAGAGCCTAGATTTATCATATTTACTGACCAATATCATCAAAAAGTTTTTAAGATTCCATTGATTTAGTCCATGTTAAAAATTTGAAATTCTAAATACTATAACTTATTAA